>JBAJNP010003453.1:0-39584 GCA_036877545.1 Yasuhikotakia modesta
CCTCTTACAGACACCAATCCCCCCGGCGATTGTCAACACTAAACACTAAACACATTATAAATACAACAATATACACAGAATCACACATAACAATAACAAAGACATAAACACAGGCGACATGATGGAAGCAATCGCGGCTGGTGCTTTAACATGTTTAAACATCTTTAATGACACCACACTCGCGATCACCCGTCATGCCCCAGGTCGCTACACTATGAAATATTCCTTATTGCAGCTGGGAAAACTTGTGTGGTCCTTTTTTCTATGGATCTGTAATGCCTACCACTGGGCAGAAGGTCAAACAGGTGGTCCTTGATGATGGTATTTGCCTTTGAGAGATAATAAGAGCAGGCAATGCTTTTCAGGGAGAGCAGTTAGTGATATTTGGGCTAATTAGTCTTTGTAAAGCTTATTTTTCTGCCAAAGTGCATCTGGGGTACTACACTGAAATGCAGCATGTTAGCATGCTTTTAATGGTGGAACAGTAGATTGTTTTTCTTCTAGGAAGTGTTGTGGCTGGTGTGCCTTTTTAGGAATGCTGTTAGTAGACCAAGTGACGTTATCAGATATGTGCACTCCCACAAATTTAAAATTGTGGACCCTTTGTGGTCAGCACTGCATCTCCTGAAGTCCAGAATTAGTTTTAGAGGCATAAGTAAGAAAGCTGTTTCCAGATAACTATGCTTTAGGTTTCTTGATCTCTGTAGGCTCAATCATCACCTCCTTAGAGTCAAAGTCAAATCACTGTAGTATCATCAGCAAATTTAATGATGGTGTTGGTAGAATGATGGAAAGTGCTGTGTACAGGGTGCAAAGCAGAGCGCTCACAATGTATTGCCATGCCTGGAGAGTCTGATGAACAGCAGAGAACACTGACAAGGTTTGGTAGATTCCTAAGTAGATTGATACATGATGGATCGTTTGTGAGCAGTTAAACAAAGAAAATGTTTATTAACTACACTAAAACAAACTAGACTAACTATAGACAAACAATACATTTTACATGACAAGAAGAGAGAGAATAGCAGGAAAGATAGAAAAAGGTGACAGTATGGTAATATTACCAGCAACTTAACACATCTGCACGAACCATCAAACTATCATTAAAATCACCTTAATTAAAAGGGGTCTTATATCTTATATATTAGGAATCATGGGTGAAACGGATATTTGCATGGATTATAATAAATTGATTATTTTGGCGTTTTGTGAGGATGATGCAAAGTCCCGGATGCGTGGTTATGCAAGTAATTGATAGTTGAGATGTCCGTAAAGGATGATGGATGTCCGCTATGCTGTCCCATTGGCGGATTACTGATTTACAATCAGCAAGAGGGGTGAGAAAGATGCTGAGTGTACCCTAGCACCACTTTGTGATCCAAAAGAGCATTAAGAAAACACAAGTTTCTGACCTGTTACCAGTTTAATGACCAGCAACAGGGTGAAATGGATGACATGATCTTGGCAGATGGCATGGTTTACTGGGACCCTTGGCCTCCCTTCTCTAAGTTATATCTGAGGCTGTTAAAATCCAGATAGCTCCTGACCCTGATGTGGCCTCAGGACCACACGCTACACCTTTCTCGAGTTGCAAATATGTCCACAAATAAAAAGTCTCTTAAAAATCCCAGCAGTGCTCCACTGTCCCAACGTCTCTACTGCAGCCACAGTCTTGGTGGATGAGGAGGTCCCTGAAGCAAATGGAGGTATTCGCCGGGGGAACACTCAATTTGACCCAAAAGCTCAGAGTTCTCGGTGACCAACATTCCACGACAGCCTCTTCTTGGCAGCTCCGGGCCATCTGAAGCGGCACAGACTTGTTGCCCAAGAGTGGCACCTACCACATCGACTTGTGCTCCCCATACAGTAAATACAATCCAAACTGACAATGCATTCATCCTTGACGACCATAAGCAACTCAATCCTAGTGGGGGCCAGTTCCCCGGAAGATGACCCACGACGGCTCTAATGACCTCATAATAATATGCGGAGCGCTTCATGCTGATTGGCTGCCTTCACTTGGTGTGCAAAAGCACATGGTTAGCAGAGGTGCTTCGCGGTTATCGTGATAGGCCACTATTCATGATAAAGGGTCAGTATGTCGATATTATGTTTCAAAGTTACAATTCATTTCAAACTTAGATTTGGTCATTTAACCACCTTGTTTAAAGTTTAGTGTTTTAAAATGTTTAAAGACTCTAGTGTTTATAAGCAGTCATGAATGTGAAAAGAAAATGATCTTTGCATTGATGATGTACTGTGCTGAACTGTACTGTGCTGAACCATCTTGCTTTTCTTATTCATTAATGTTAAATAAAGAGTCAACAAAGCCATCACTGCAGCGCTCTTCTTTCTTTATTAATCTTTATTATACTTTTTAGAAGTATTACACATCTGCCCCATTCAAAGCGAACTATGTCAAATATGTTTGAGCTACAGTGTAAAGTCAAGAATTAATGAGCATGACAGCATACTTGGACTTTATCATTGCAATAACAAATTTTATTAGTCAATCAAATCAGACAGACATAATCTTGAATTATATTCAGAACAAATGTATTAAAATGTACTAAATGCCATTCTCCTTTCTCCCCATGTCGAACAGGCAGTAAAGATGTTAAGATGAAGATCTGCAATGTCCTCTTCAAATTAAAGATAAAGTCTTTTTGCTGGCTGTGACTTCACTGGTGTTGAACTAAATGGCAGTGAACCTGCCGTAAAACTGGAAAACAGTCCGATGTAAAATGAGCAGAGCAAAGTAATAATCTGTGGCTAAATGTCATGGGATCCAATTAAAATTAACTGTATCGCGCATCATGGTCATTTCTTTCATCGGGGAGGTGATGAAAGGATTGAACACCACTTGTACAGTTGGGGAGAGCAGAACTCCTGTAAACGCGAGTCGTCATTTTGTCTTGAACTCCACAACATCACTGCTACAATAACATTAGCATCGGCGGGCCTATGCGGGTATACTGCCATTTTCCGACAAGACTAGAAACAAAATGATTTTGACTCTAGGTCTAAAGAGTAGATTTGTTAAAGAGTGGATTTGTTTAGTTGATTAGACATTTTGAACCAATTCATTTTATATAAATATTTTTTTAAAAGTTAAAAGTTTTTAAAATGTGTGCTTCAAACTGGAAAGTGCTCCTTATTACATCATAAGTCTCATTCACAATTCAATTTACATAGCCACCCAAACTACAGCCCCCAGTTTCACAAACCTGCCAGCTTCTCTCAGCGTTTGATGATACCACATTAGCAACTTAGCTCAGATGACAATATGAAAACACGAGAGTAAACTTCTCGGATTTATTTCAGAGTATTGATATGTCCCACTTTCTTCCCAGGATATAAGAGAGGATTGCTTTCCTACGGATCTTCAGGAAACCAAGTATAGGGGAACAACACTTTTGGACCACAGTAGTGAAACTGTTGATTCAGAGTTAATTCAATGTTTCACTTTTCTACATGAAAATAGCCTTGTGATTGTAATAGAGTATACTGTAAAGAAGTTGTTCTAATAATTTACCTTAATTTTGCCTTCATTTTGAATTTGAAGAGGACATTAAAAATGTTAAGATGACGATTAAAAAACTGAATTGCCTGCAAGAAATGGGGAGAGAGGATAATGGCATTTAGCACATTTTAATACATATGTTCTGGGTATGTGTAACAAATTTACCTGTTCAAGTATGAGGGAGCCATCACCTGAGTATTGACTGTTTGCTCCCTCTGCTTCCTGTTTGACACTTCCTGTTTCTTGTTTGATCCTCGAGAAAAATGTAGTGCAACAAAGTGCAAAGAGTGCAGTAAAATGCATTGTACAATAGACAGTACATAGTACAGGTGTGCAAATTGTGCAGTAAACGTACAGACAGAGAATTGTAATAACAATAATCTGGAGTGCAAATGAATGTGTGGATAGTTCTGTAGTGCAATGATGGTCTTTGGACTGCTGGTTCTGGTCCACAGATTCCTGAAGCATTTACCAAAAGACAGGGAAGAGAGCAGTCTGTGGGTGGTAGTGTCCAGAAGTGCATAGATGGTCCTGTAATATAAAAACAGAGTAACACTAACTTTTATTAATATGCAATTTATGTAGTTAATGTAGTTAAAGTATGTGTATATGGTAGTGTAGTGGAGTCACTAAGTTGCAGTGTTCAGCAAGGAGACAGCTCTTGGAAAAAAGCTGTTCCTCAGTCTGCTGATTCTGGTCCGCAGGCTCCTGAAGTGCCTGCCAGAAGGCAGGGGAGAGAACAGTTTGTAGGCGGGGTGGGAAGAGTCTGTGAGGATACAGCGCGCTCAACGCAGACAGTGTTTCTTTTGGATGTCTTTAACAGCAGGAAGTGAAGTTCCTGAGATGCACTGAGCGTTTTTCACCACACACTGCAGTGCCTTGCGCTCCGCGACAGAGCAGCTTCCATACCAGACTGTTATAACAGACTGTTATACAGTTGGTTAGGAGGCTCTCTGTAGCGATAGAAGTTCACCAGTGTCCTCAAGAAGAACAGATGCTGGTGAGCCTTCTTAACAAGGCTGGATGTGTTGGTGGTCCAGGACAGGTCCAGAGATGTGGATCCCCAAGAAATTAAAGCAGGAGACACGCTCAACAGCCATTCTGTGGATGTGATCATGTGTGCTCTCTCCTTCCTGAAGTCCACAATGAGCTCCTTGATCTCGGTGGTATTAAGGAGCAGGTTATTATTTGTGCACCAAGTGGCTAGGTGCTGGACAGTGTCGAAAGTGTCTCGTTGTTACTGATAAACTCAATCACCATAGTGTTGTCTGCAAACTTGATGATGGCATTAGATCCATTCAAGGCCCTGCAATTGAGGGTGAAGAGGCAGTAGAGTAAGAGGCTCAGTACACAGCCCTGTGGCATCCCGGTGTTGAGAGTGATGGTAGAGAAACAGATGTGGCCTGACCTAACATGCTGGGGTCTGTTTGTTAGAAAGTCAATAATCCAATTGTAAAGAGATGCCTAGGTCCTCAAGTACAGTGATTAACTTGGAGTCAATATTGAATGCCGAACTGAAGTCCACAAACAGCATTCGTGCATAGGTGTTATTATTACCCAGGTGTGTGAGTACAGAATTCAGCACTATGGAGACTGCGTCCATCGTGCTCCTGTTTTTGTGATAAGTAAACTGATATGGCCCTTTTCAGATTTGCCCTGGAAGTGCTGTAGTCCTATGCATCACCTGATCTGAAGGCAGAGTTATGTGCTTTCAGCAGGAGGCGCATCTCCTTCATTCATGGCTTCTGGTTTGGGTATGTGGTGATTTGTTTTTGGGTTGTAACACTGTTAATGGTGGTGTTAATATAATCCAGAACAGAGGGGGTGTAGCTGTCTATGTCCATCCTTTCAATGTGTCCCGGGGTATCAACCGCCAATGTTTCCTTGGTCTGGCGAGTCGTCGTTTGTTCCTGTGGTGGATGACTGAATGCATCACAGTGAGAGGGCCCAGGACAGTGCTCACGTCTGTCTCCAGGCAGCCATTCGAGGTCAGGAAAGCCAAAAGCCATCGTCATCCCAATCTGCCATATCAACCAGGTCAACAGGTTTCCTGTTGAGGTCATGTACCAGCTCCAGCTTCCTGCTAACTATAGGATCTCTCCTTACTTCCAGGTATCACTGTTAAAACCCGCCCACCCAAAGGCTGAACCGCCACTACCCTTGGGCATCACTGGTAGTCCGGCTTACAGGGTGAGTGGTCTGCTAGATTCCCATCGCAGAGGGGGCCTGTTTCAGTATCTCATGGGCTGGGAAGGGTATGGCTCTGAGGAGAGGTCCTGGGTAGCCCCTTAAGACATCCTGGATCCCAGGATCCAGGGTCACTTATTCAAGAGTTTCACCGAGCCAGACCGGACCACCAGCACGACAGGGACAGCCAAGGAGACCACCTGCTGCAGTCCCTCGCCCACTGCCACATCCTAGGGGGCGTCCACACAGAGCGCCAGGAGTCACTCCTAGGAGGGGGGAATCTGTAATGGGACACCCCATTCAGCCCAACCGCCAGAGGAAGCCCTCGCCAGAGTACTGAACTCATGTTCCCTCTACTTCCGGGTTACTATGTTCATTTCCTGTTTGGGACTATTTAAGCCATGTGCTTACTGAACTTCACTGTGAAGTATTGCCAGTCTCATATCTGCATACCAAAGTTTGCATGATTCCCTCTGTTTATTGTTTTTGCATTTTGGATTTACCCATTGGGTTGTTTGCCTGGTTTGGACTGTCTTTTGCGTTTGACCATTGGCTGCCTATCGATTCTGATTGTTTGCTGCCTGACTTGACCATTGCCTGTTTAAGGTTGCTTGATTGTTTGCTGCCTGCCTTGACCATTGCCTGTACTTCGACATTGTTTCTAATAAACTCTGCAAATGGCTTCTACAGCGCTTTAGTCTTAGCTCCATTACAACATTGACAGAGACACAAGTTGAGAGAGAGAGAAAACACACAACAAACAAATATGTCTCCAGATGTAAGATAACATATGTTGTTTTTTATGTTTTCTCTGAGTGTTGAATGAATGTAATGGCTCAGGTGAATGAACAGCATTTAATAATTTGCCCCAATTATGCTGTCATGCTCATATTAATTCTTGACAGTGGCAGATGCGCACCGTCAGCCCAAGATTAACACCCAAACCTGAAGCCTCCATTCATAAACTGCCCCCAAACAATTTGGGGGCAGTTGTGGTCTACTGGTTAAGGAGTCGGGCTTGTAATCAGTAGGTTGCTGGTTCGATTCCAGCACCGGCAGATAGCAACTGAAGTGCCCTTGAGCAAGGCACCTAACCCCTGGGTGCTGCAGGGATAGCTGCCCACTCTGGGTGTGTGTGTGTGTTCACTCCTCACATGGATGGGTTAAATGCAGAGGTCACATTTCGGTTATGGGCGTAACTGACAAACACGTCACTTCACTTCATTCACTTCATAAACAGTATTTACATTGAACTATAGATAGTATAAAGTCTTGATTCATGATTATGCAAATCATGTCATTAATGTCCAAATGGATGTAGTGCGCTTGATTTTGACGAGAGAACCTTCTGGGCAGAAAGCTGAAAAGCTGAAAGCGTTCAAACGAACATTACAAATAACTCACCATTGACAAACATTTAAATCCAGCCTTTGCTGAACAGGTTCTTCCTCTAATTCAATGTCCTCCTCTTATTCAGGCTCAAACATATAAGGCTGAATCTATGCCATAGCGCCATTTTATAATGAGGAAATCATTTTTTAAGAGGTTTTTAGGAGCTTCTGAGGCTAACAGATTGAAGCAAAGTGCTATTCTCTCTATGCAATAGCACTTTGAATAGCACTTTTGAGAATAAACATTATTTATTACCAAAAATGCCATTTTTGCACTAATATACTAATTGTGATCCATGATGTCAGCTTTGTTTGGAAGGGTGTTAAATAAGCTCTCTGGGGACAAATACATTTGGTCTGGAAAACCAGTTTGGCTACTTCTCTGCTTTATACATATCCTGTTTCAGTTAAAACTAGTCTGAAAATGTATTATTACAGATTACTTTAAACAACTGTTCTACTAAAAACAAGGTAGACATTTCATAAAAAATATCATTTTATAATCATTTTATAATTTTGTAAAGTGCCACTTTGTCATAATATCAGACATCAAATGGTATTCAGTGCTATGGTAAATATACAATCATGAATACAATCATTAACATAGCCTAAATATTTAATAAAGAAACAAGCAAAGGGGCAGGGTGTGTGTGGGTCACCCTTTATTCTATCATTGTGTGTGCCTGCAGTTTTGTATCGCTCAGACACTGAAGAAATGATGAAAGACATTTAGTGAACTTAGTAAGACATCAGATCAAAGCAAACATAATTTTTAGCAATACATTCTCAAGTGCAGCAGACTGTTGTATAAAACAAATAAGAATCTTATTGCAGAGCATTGCATAAACCTTTTGTGATTTACAAAATTACAAAATATAAAAACATGTATGCAAAAATAAATGTGGAAAAAATCGTACATATTTGTTTACAATGGTGTAACATACTTTAGATCAATGACTCCAAGTATAAGGTCATTTCTTCATCAAGCTGTAATAACAAGGGATGACAGCTTCACTCACAAGCAAATCATAAGCAGATGTTTACAAGTTGCCACCGAAAACACAGAATTCATCCAAAACATCAAAAACTATTTCCCATGCAAACGGGAAGGACCTTGCAGGTTAAATGTGGTTTTTGATGTCACTTGTCACCTGGCTTTTCCTGAGTAAATCATAAATGTGTGGCAGCAGTTCTGTTATGTTCAGTTCATAAGTGCCATGGTGCTCTCTGGCTGACCTCTGACAAGCCCTGAGAAGAACTTCAGTGCCAGCTGCACATGAATGGGCACAAACACATAAGAGGTGTAGATGACCATGGCCAGCATAGTGAACAGGACAGTGTTGAAGATGGACTGCTCCCATGGCTCCAGTACATATATGCCAGTGATAAGCAAGTACTGATAGTACAGCCAGCTTAAATATTCCCTCATATTCTTCATTGCCACATGCAGAGTGACGCAGTTCCACTGTAAGCTGCAAGCATTAAGAACGAGAGGTAAGGTGCTTCCTGAAGACTAACAGACACAATGCACAAAACAACATGACAAACGGAATAATGGTTGTTAATTCCGGCACTATATGTGTCTTTAAAAGACATTTCAAAAGAGGGATGACTGAATCAGAAGCTCATTGATTCAGAACTGGTACAGTTCATTATGTATTTATCTATTTAATTGTTTAAGTTGTGCCCTGGGTTAAAACCTGATAAAATGTTGTTTTTTACATGCAAAAAAGTATGTATATGTAAATACATTATATTAAAGGCTGTTTAGCAATCAGATGTATCAGATACTCAAACTATAAAAACTTGTGGTTCCTATTCCAAAACATCCCCCCATGTCAAGATAATTCAAGATAATTTCAAGATAATTTACATCATCACAAACACATATCATCAACTCTTCCCTACTTACTGGTGCTTACCCCACCACATTAAAGCAAGCCTTCGCTACTTCTCTGCTTAGAAACACTTCCCTTACCAACAAATACAGACCTCACTCCTTCCATTTATAACAAAAACACTTGAATGAACTGTTTTCAACCAGACATCATCTCTCCTCTCATAGAAAAAACAGCTTTACGGCATGCAGTCTGGCCTCAAGAGCAACCATTCCACTCAGACTGCTGCTACATATTAAAATCCAAATAAAATCCAAGTACTAATGCTACTAAATCTGTCTGCAGCCTCTGACATGGTCAATCACCAGTTCTTAACACTCTTGCTGATCCAAGGAATTGCACTCCAGTTGTTTCAGTCCTTCCTCTCCGATAGATCCTTCAGGGAGAGATGTGAGCTGTCCAAACCACATGGCCAAAGGTGTCCCTTAAGGATCAGCCCCTAGACCACATCTGTTTTTCATTTACACAACATTATCTTGTCATATGGTACATCAGGAAGGTGACAACTGAAGAGCTGAAAACATGTCACTTTCACTTTTATCACTTGCAATATGCGGCTTGCAATATTACTGCTATGCTGATGACACCCAGATCTTCTTCTCATCCTGATGATCTGGCATGTATTACTGTCTGAAAGACATCTCGGTTTGGACAACAAACACCACCTGCAACTCAACCTATCCAAGAGAGGTGTTTGTTCTGTAATGGTTTGCTCTGTTTATTATTGGACTGTGTTTAACATAGTTTATTTGTTTCTGTTCATTGTACGAAAACATCCATTAAAACATATAGAAGCTTATTGCTACAAAAGTTTTTGTGATTGGAGAATGTTAGCTGATCATCAAGGACTACACCATAGTTTCTGGCTGTCTTTGCTGGTGACAGAGTTGGACCAAGATGGACTGTTAAGTTTTGTAAGGCAGTACAAGTGAAAGTTCTTGTCTTGGCTAGGTTAAGTTAAAGGTGGTTTTTAATGACCTGCTGACATTATCTCAATGTTATATATGTAACCGAGAGACATCTACGCATTCATACTAAATCTTATTTTGACCATTATTAACCAACATTTTTAATGTTTAAAACTCATTTAGATGTGCTATATTATGGCAGCCCTAAAACAATAATGTATACTATATAAGTATCCATATTGTTCTATAGTTTTAAGCCTAGACAACTTAAACTGTAAACAAAATTGATTAGTTTCCGTAACAGCCGAACCATGAAAACAAAAGCCATTGTGATGTCACCGTGTTACACCCAGACAACTGTAGAAACTTTTTAACATCCTTTATTGGATCTATTTGTTGCACACACATCATTTGTACACATCCTATAAACGTGCAAACTACACAAACGTACACACGCACCCAGACCCCGCGAAAATCAAAGTGTGTGTACTCACACATCACCTGTAGTAATGTATTAATGTAACATCACCAAGCGGTCACTTCTGTTTGTATTTAACTACTTCCAGTAGTGCTGTTGTTATCTTGACCATCGATCCTTAACGAAAATGAACCGTTTTTGGCGAACAGATTATAGATAGAATAGATATGATTACTAAAGCAAAACAAATGGCTAATTTGTGCTCATGGTTTAACCATTTATTTATTTAAGGTGAACCATGTTAATTTTTTCGTAAGGGCTGTTAATAATACCGTTGTTCGTAATATGGCATCTTATCTGTGGTGTTTATCATGTACAGTGTGTGTCATGAGAGGACAGTCACTCACCTCGTAAAGCCCCAAGAGCAGCAGAAAGGTGGATGTGACGGTCTCGCTGTAAAGCTCGCAGTCCTGCGTCCATGCGGACGCACTCGCGCTCTCTCTCTCTGTCTGGTCATGAGGCTGCATCCGCAGTATCGTGCCTTGTGACGTCATCTGCCGCAGGGACGTTCCCTTGTTTATGCAGTTATACAACATTATGCATGTTCGTGTCCCCATCATGTCATGCCAATCAAAAGTCTTACCTAACATATTTAAAATGGGTTTCATGTTTGCTGCTTTGACCAATGTTGTAATTCTAGCTGTCAATACAGTCCAAGAAAACTGCCATATCAGTGTAACATAAGGGAAATAATAATTCATTTTTTCTTACTGTGTAGACTAAATATTGTTAGTTTTAAGTAATCCTGTTCACCAATTATTCTGTTACTACTGCTATTAATAATATGAGCAGTCTGTATTTTCCTGTCATGTACAGCTCTCCCACACACACATCACCTACCCACCTAGACACCAGGGGATTTATTCCAAGGGGACCAATTCCTAAGGGAATTATTTTAGAATGCTGCTTGTGAACTACAGTTCAACATTTAACACCATAATCTCCTCCACACTCACAACCAAGCTGGAGCTGGAGCAGTGGCCAGGCTGTTGTTTGGCAATTTTCTTTGGACTTTTCTCTTTCTCTTTGGAAATTTATTATGTATCACTTTGTTGCTAGCTGCTCTATATTTGCTTCCTGGTCATTTTAGTGTACAGTACATTAACAATACATTAAAAAAGCTTTTTTAATGGCCTTGCACCTGAATATATTTGCTGTAGTTTTTACAGATTATTATGACCACTGCTTTACTCTAAGCAATGTCTAGCCTTTGTTAGACTCTCAGATCTGTTCATCCTTCAATTCTTAGTCATCACATGTAACTTTCTAGCATCACACTTTGTCACTTTTTACAGTGATCAAATGTCTTTCATGCAGTGTGATTAAATTTAATAACATCTAGAAACAGCACAAACTTAGCAAATTGGTTAAAGTGTGACATTACCCAGGTAACGCTGTGTTTCTGGAATGACCTGCAACACTTTGCTTTCCCATTTCTTTCTGCGACAGGGCCATCGGGGGATATTGATTGTAAAACTGCAGGGTGACAGAAAGTGTTTGGAGGATGGAATGATAAGCCATTGTTCATTTGATAACCGTAGACATCTGGAGGGATATATAGGGTGTATATTTGAAAGAGTTGATGAAGATATGATGGTGCTGAACCGGTGGTCGTTTTGTAAGTGAGTGTCAGAGATTTGAACTACAACATCCACCTTGAAAAACAACCGGCAGCCGACTTCATCAACTTGGCTGCATTGTTTGACGTCAAGCGAGCTCCCACTTCAGCAACACATAAGTCAGGTAATCAGCTTGATCTTATTTACACATGCCACTGCTCCACTCATTGCACCCAAGTCACCCCGCTGCACATTTTGGATCATTACCTCATCACTCTGGAACTCGACCTAAATTCACTGGACATGCAACATGCCTCCCAAATGGTCACATTATGGCGCAACCTTTGCACACTTTCTCCTTCTTGCTTAGCATCAGAGGTCTCTGACATGCTCCTTCCCCCTGAACAGTTCTCACTCCTGGAAACTCCTGAGGCCTGCTCCTTCCCTCCTCTTTGGTCTGAAGCAGACATCTCCAAGATCATTGCTTCTAATCACCCGACTACCTGCCCTCTGGATCCCATTCCCACCCATCTCCTTCAGGCTATCTCTCCATCGGTTGTTCCAGCTCTGACTCACATCATCAATTCCTCCCTCATCACTGGCTTCCCACAGCTTTTTAGGGGGTCCGCATAACCCCGCTGCTAAAGAAACCCACTCTGGACCCGACACTGCTTGGAAACTACAGATTTGTCTCCCTCTTCCCGTTCATTGCAAAGACCCTTCAGCATGTTGTAGCTGACCAGCTCTCATCTTTTCTCACACAGAACGACCTCCTTGACTGCAACCAGTCTGGATTTAAGAGCGGTCATTCCACTAAGACAGCACTGCTCTCGGCCGTCTAAGCCCTGAGAATGGCAAGGGCAGCCTCAAAATCATCTGCACTCATCCTGCTCAGTCTATATGCTGCCTTCAACACTGTCAACCATGGCATCCTCCTGTCAACCCTCAAGACTATGGGAGTCAGCTGACCTTCTCGGATCATGTTGCCAACACCACACCGGTCCTGTAGATTCGCTCTCTACAATATCAGAAGAATTATGCCTTTCCTGTCCAAACATGCCACTCAATTCTTGTCCAGGCCCTTGTTCTGTCCAGACTGGACTATTGTAATTCTCTTCTTGCTGGTCTTCCAGCTTGTACAACCAGACCTCTTGAAATGATCCAAAATGCAGCGTTGAGAGTGATCTTTAATGAGCCAAAGAGAATGCATGTCATTCCTCTCTTTGTTAGATTGCTCTGGCTTCCTAGAGCTGCTCGCATCCAATTCAAATCTCTCCTCTTGGCCTACAAAACCACTAATGGTTCAGCACCCCCAGATCTTTACACACTAATTCAATCATATGTACCCACCTGTTCCCTATGCTCTGCAAATGAACAACGACTTGTGGTACCATCCAACAAAATGAAAAAATCATTCTCACGCACTTTCTCCGGATGTGCTCAAACGGGCTCAAAACACACTTCTTCTGTCAACATCTGACCAATTAGTACAGTGTTTCCCTTTCTACTCTCCTTACCTTACCTTACTTTTTTTCTCTGTGGTATGCTAATCGAGACCGGTACTATTGCACTTTGCTTAGTTGTTTTTGGCTCTAATTGCTTCTATTGTTTTTTTTGTAAGTCGCTTTGTAAACAACTTTGTAAGTCGCTTTGGATAAAAGTGTCTGCTAAAGGACTAAATGTAAATGAGCTGGTGGAAGGCAGATAAAACAAAAATCATGGACTGTCTTTCAGAAAGGCTTTTATGGCTGCGTTCCTACCAGATGACTACCTTACAGAGGTAGAAGGCAAGTTGAAGTCTCTGGTACATCAACCCTGCCAACACTTTTTTTCCTACGACTACAGAGCCCTTTGCTTCAAGTGGAAGCCTGACATCACAGAGGACGAGCTGGTGAGTTGTATTCTCAATAACATCAAGAGTCTAGAGTCACTGGCTGCCTGAGAGGGATGTAGATGCACTTAAAGTAGATACACTAGGTAAATATTATTCCAGTAAAAGTGCTCCCTTTCTCTTAAGTAAAATTTGCTTTCAAGTGTACTTAAGTATCCACAGTACCATGATTTATTATGGCCATAATATCTTACAATTTTTGTCACATGACTCTTAACAATCTGTAAAAAGAAAATGTTACTCTAATAATTGGTGATTTTTTGATGAATTTAGTTCAATCACAAGAACTGTTTTTGTTTAAGAAAATAGATTGATGCTAAGCTTATGCTGTACATGTATAAAATAATTTGTTTTGTTAGGTCATCTTTATTTAATGAAATGTATGGGTATGTAATGAAATGTAGACATTAAGTATCTTCATGTATGGGTTTTATTGTGATTGTGGGTTTTATAATGATTTACAGTCATTAGAATTGATGAATGATGTACAAGTGAATTATGTTCAGAGTAATTATTCAGAAAATTTGTGTTCAGAGAATTATGCTCAAGAACATTTATAAAGACTGTTGCTTTCATAAATGTTTGTTTAATGTTTGGTTTATATAGGAGAACCACCTGGTTGGTTTTTAATTCCTCTTTTTAGATCTAGTTTTCAAAGGTATTTGAACAGATAAAACCATTTTTTAATGCAGATGCTCATTTCAAGGTATTTATAATAAGTTTAGTGTGTTGCAGGACTACCACAACTATTGTTACTGTTTTAATTGTGGTGAATTCCTGACTCCATGGCAGCTGCAGGGTCTCCTCTATGGGTGTGACTGGAACTGGTGGGGATTCTGGAGCCCTGTGGTTGGTCATGTCTTTTTTCCTTCTTTAAAAGAGTTGAGTCTTGTGTGTTGGATATTTATTATTTTATGAGGTTTTATTTTGGATCTGAGATTTGTAATAAAACTGCCTGTATGAGGGATAAAGCTTTCACTACAGTTGTGGCCAGTAACTAGCCCTTCATATTTTGGTAGGTTACATATGCATAGCTGTTACGAACATCAGTCACAGGATTAAGTAATGCTGATGTTGTCAATACAGTTCCAAGGTGTTTGTGGGAGTTTAATTTAGTGACCACCAGATTTGGATATATGTTGTGTGTGTATGTGTGTGTGTCCCTCTCTCCCTACTTAGAGCGGCGTGGAGCAGCCAAATTTGGCACCCTTTGAGCTAAACTTTCAATCTTATTATGAAATGCGAGCGCTTCACACTGATTGGCTGCCTTCAATGCCACTCAAAAGAATGATTATGTGATGTTGTTACCCGGCATATGGACATTTCAACATTACATGCTTTCAATGTTATGTGCCCACAAAGTTCCTCCATCATAATCAACTTAACGTGCACTACATCCATTAGGACAATAATCATTTGCATCATCTTGAATAAACACTAACTGTAGTCTAATGTAAATTGCTCAGATTTTTGGGGGCAGTTGTGGTATACTGGTTAAGGAGTCGGACTAGTAATCAGTAGGTTGCTGGTTCAATTCCAGCACTGGCAACTGCTAAAGGTAAACTGGTTCTGTTAAGAAGTTACAGACCTTCTTATAGAAGTTAGCAAGGATTTGGAGTTAGAGAGCTTGATGAATATCCCCCAGGCCTGTTTATAGGCAGGTCATCATGTGTTTTATCATGTGACGTAGCACTGTGTATATGTCATTGGCATCTTGTCTTCAGAATGTCTGTTTATCTGCACATTAGTCAGGTCTTAGCATGAGTGGAAAGATTGCTTCCACTGAGGATGCTCTGTTCCCACCTTGCACGTCAACATCCCATAATTGACCTTCATCTGAGCTCCCCTTTGCTTACCATCTCAAGTGTTTCAGGGGTAGAAACACTGAGCAGTTCATCTATTCAGATTTCTCTTGATAGTTGCTTCTGGAGACTGGACAGACTGGACCTCACAAACTTCTGGCAGCATGAAAACTTCTGCCCAGTTTGCCCATGGCTGTTAAGTTCAGTAGAGGGGGTACAGAAATTAGTTTGCCTCCTCATTTCAAGTGCATTTTGTTGATTGTAGTAGTAGAAGAGTAGCATGTACTGTTGGCCCGGGAAATATAGGCTCTCTAGCCAATATATAGAGGTTATTTAGCCAATATTTTATATTTTCCAGAAAGAACAGTGCACAGTGTTTCTGGATCTGATGCACTTCCCACTTTGCCCAAAAGCATTACAGCTCATTCTCCCAGGTGTGTAGCATCATCTAAGGCTCAGTCTAGGGAAGCATTTATAATGTTAATTTAGACTGTAATTCAACTCCAGGCACCCAGGTCCTCCTAGGTTGACAATCTCAAGCCTTCCATCACTGTGGCATAGTGGTCATTAATGTCCCCATAACAAGCCTGAGCAGTGCTGAGTTCCTTTAAATAGGAATGTCTCAGGTTATATATATGTAACCTGGTTCTCTGATATTGTAATGAATGCTCAGGAAATGCAGGATCCATGCGCAGCACAGCTTTATTAAACACAGCATAAACAAACAGGCAAAGGTCAGAACCATCGAACAAGGAACACACTGGTAATCCAAAAGCATAAACACAGTCCAGGCAAGGGTCATGGCAGGCAGCTAGCAAAAAGGTAATCCAAACAAACAGGCAGGGGTCAAAAGGCAGGCAGCAAGAATCCAGAAATGAGGGGCAAGGTAATACTCAGAAAAACACAATCGAATAGAAATGCTCAGAAATGTTCGCTGACGTGGCAAAACAAGACTTCACAAGGAAGCAAACACACAGGTAAGTATTTATAGAGTCTGTGATGATAAGATGGCTGCCACCTGGAAGGGGCGTGGCTCAGGTTTGGGGTCATGGGAAATGTTGTTCGTTAATGTTCTGGAGAGGGCTCCTGCTGGTGGTGGCTAGAGGGAGCCACAGAGACCAGATCCATGACAGAGCCCCTCTCCCCTGTGAACGGCTCCCGACGTGAGGATCAGCACTGTGCCAGGGTCTACCACAAGACCTAGGTGTTGGCTATGGCTGGTGTTAGGATATCACTGGCTGGAACCCAGGACCTCTCCTCTGGACCGTATTACTGGTACTGTACCAGTACCAGGTACTGTAGCCGACCACCCCAGTGCTGGATCAAGGTGTTATGCCACAGATCGTCTGTAATAGTCAATCCTAGGTCATGCTTATCTTTAAAAGTGTCAGTAGGGTCCATATTCATTGAATTTATTAAATTATAAATGACTGAGATTAAGGTTGATATTCAAATCAAGGAAATGGTCAATATGTGTTTCAGCGGGAAGATTAGGAAAGCGAGGGAACTGCTTCTGCACATGTCTGATTTGGAAAAACTGAAACAAATGATGACCAGGCAAACTATTCTTTTTAGCTAAAAAGGACAAAGCGGCAAAGAATCCCTCTTCAAAGAGGTCATTAATCTTGAGTAGGCCATTAGAAGACCAAACATGTAATGCAGAGTCTGAACTGGATGGGGGGAAAAGTAATTGTTTAACACGTAAGCCATGATGTTTTCGAAATTGCACCCATATTTTGATGGTACTGGTAACTACTGGATTATTTGTGACTTTGCCTAAAACTAAGGGAAGTTGAGAATAGACAATAGAGGGAACTTATCATTGAATAAGTTTCTGTAAGTTACCAGGGATGACAATAGTTATCCCTTTTCCCAAAAAAGCAGCTTATGAATATTAGGCCCAATAGTATTGTTAGATATTGTGGACTTAGGGAGCTGTAGGATTGACTTCCTAAAGCGAGCAAGTTTTTTTCCCCCACAGAAATGGTTCAAAGCCAGTCTTCATTCCTCAAAACCAGTGTTCAAGAGTGGGACACAGTGGATCTCCAACTTCCTGATGGATAGACCATAAGCCGTATGGTTGGGCAATCCTCATCCTTCATCACTCTGAACAATGGAGCTCCTTAGAGTTGTGTTTTGAGCCTCTTGCTGTACTCACTGTACACCTATGAATGTGTGGCCATTTCTAACTCAACCAAGATCATTACGTTTGCTGATGACACTGTTGTAGTGGGCCTAATATCCAACAATGATGAGACCTACAGGACATTAAAATTGGAGAGAAACGATGTCCTCCTGAATGTCAGCAAAACTATGAAGTTAATAGCGGACTCAGTTGAAAGCAGGTGCGGTCATACCATTCATTTGTTAATCAATAGGAACCCAGAGGAGAGAGTGGACAGCTTCTGGTACGTCGGTGTACACATCTTTCAGGAACTGTCTTGGTCCTGTCACACCAACACGCTGGTGAAGAAGGCTTGGCAGCTTCTATACCACCTGAGACATTTAAGGAACTTTCCTTTCAGGTGCTAAAATATTCTACACTTGAATCATCGAGAGGATCCTGACAGGTAACATCACTTCCTAGTTCGGGAACAACACCATGCAGGACTTGCGAGCCCTCCAGAGAGGTGGTGTGGTTAGCTGAAGGGCTCTTTTCTCTTTTGCTTTAAGGAAGGCTCTTCCGCTCCTTGAGGCCAAACACAGAGAGAACATAATACATTTTATTTGTCACAGAGAGTGACAAATAAAATTTACATTTAAATAAAGATTTGTTCATGTGAATTGGTAGGTGTTGGAAAAGAAATTTTGAACAAATCAATGTGGCCTATAAAAGTTAACCACAAGTGGTTGAAAATTGTTAGCAAATAGAATATTGTAAGAGTTTGTAAAGAAGACCCCAAGGCATCTCAAAGGGTAAGGTTGATCTAGGAAGTTTTTTAGCTTGAGAAGTAACAAAAAAGTTGGTGTCTACAGAAGCTATAGGGGAAGAGTTAAGCAGTCTAATCCAAGAAATCAAGCTAGAATCAAACCCAAACCTTCCAGAATGAAAAACAAATAACTCAACAATTAAAGTGGGTAGAACATTCAAGGAGGAAACACAAAACTTTGGCCAAAATTTTAAAATCTACATTTAACAAAGCAATTTGGGATTTTATTTTTTACTATGTTGTGAACTCTTCTGGTTCATGGTTTGCTGTTACTGCGTGGTCTGAGTAAAAGCTCAGTCGAAAACTTTGCTGACTTTGATAATCTGCAGTTTATAAGATTATTTAATTTTGCTCATTTTCATATTGCTTCGATATGTTTATTTGTACTAAACATTTTAGACTGCTGTTTTTAACAAGCCTTAGTTAAACAATCTGCTTTTTAACGCATCTTTCCACCCTTGGCTATTTGCCAGCTATACATTTCTTAAACTATGGCTAACGTGTCAGATGTGTATTTACCTCTGTGTGCAGGTGACAACTTGCTGGACACATTGCGGTCAGAAATTATGAGTACTGACAAACTGATTGCTACAAACTGATTGCGCTGCACCACAGGCTCAGAGACAGTCAGAGATGACGCTGCTGCTGTTTGTGGAATAACATTCTAATATACAGACAGACTGTTTGACCGGGGATTTCTTTTTTGCGTCTATTGAAGTATTTTATATTAAGCAAATAAAGCAAACATATTTGTGCATTTCTTGCATTATAAAAGTTAAACTTGCGGAAATGGTTTAAATTATGAGCAATCCCTGCAAAAAAATATTTTCCTTTTGGTCATCAATTCTTCTTTGCCCAAGTTTGATTCATTCGACTCAATACCTTTAGCCATTACAACAACGCTTTCATCACACACCATGCGCTAAAGAGGGTAGGGACGGGATGTCAGGCTGAATGGCAGCATCTGATTGCCCAAATATGTTGACATTCAGAGTGTGCAGTACTTTTTTCGAGAATGATGAAATCAAAATAATGCTACATTTTAGATATATTGTGCACACACAATATATCTGTGTAAATATATCAATATATTTACATTATTTTATTTACTGCAATGTCTTCAAAGGAAAACAGTTTTAAAAGTCATTTAAAGGATAGGTTTATGACAAGTCTTTTTTTTAAATAAATTGGCATCAGTTCCTCATTTTGTCTCTGGGTTTCTTGATCCATCTTCTGTGGCTTGGCAGGCCAGTGACCCAAGTTTGAGTCCTGGTTGTGACACTAAGACACTAAAGCTCTGTTTCTAATTCACCCATTGGAATGCTTGAATACACCTGTATGTGATGGCCAACCAAGCTTGGTTGGCCAGGAGCTTCTCTGCCATGTCTCCATGTTTAAAAAACACTGCTTACATTGTCTAAGTTGTCGCCACTCCACCCTTGACTACTCTCTATTCTAAAAGAGTTTAATTACATTCAGATTACAACCTGCTGCTGACAGATCAAAGAAAACAGATTCATAAGAAACATCTAACTTTGACAGCTCACCAGCTATTAAATACAGTTCAAGACTTTTGGCTTTCTTCACTTGTGAGGTATATGAAATGACCTGGCCACGAATGAATGCCTTGAAGGCCTCCCATAGCATTTGACTAGTGATGTCTGGAGTCTGATTGAGTTCAAAGTAAAAATTAATCCACAAATGAAGGAACTCTTTCATCTGACAGTTTGGAGAACAGAATCTCCATAATGGAGGTGACAGTCTATTAGATGTCATACTGGGGCATGGTCGGAAACAACTAACGTATTGAAGGTAGGTAAGTGCATGTTGTAATATAGTGCAAGAACTTATCAACCAAAAGGTAATCAATTTTATAAAACGTATGTTGCACTTGCAAAAAGAACGACAAAGCTTTGCCTTGGGGGTTAAATCTTGAAGGATCAGAAAGTCCCAATAGGGAAGTGTAATTCAGTACCACATTGGCTGTCTTGGAATGAGTAGACTGACTGGGGGAGGACCTGTCGAGGGATACATTTTGAACCAGGTTAAAATCCCCTCTGCTGATAAAATAGTGTTCATCTTCTTTTGGTAAGATAGAAAATAATTTGACAAAAAACTTATCATTGTCCCAGTTGGGGGTATACAAGGAAGCCAAGACTACTTGAGTTCACAGCGGTCTTGTAACGAACAAGTCGGAGACGGGCGGATCCATCTGCTGGTCTTTATTCAAGAACATGGTCGATATCAGGCAGGGTCAAAAATAAAGGCAAACAGTAATATACAAGGCAAAAACAAACTCGGAATCCAGTAAAACTGCGAAGGTCAGGGCAGGTAGCAATACATTAAAAAAACAGAAAACAGTCCAGGGTCAAAATCCAGATAAAGCCAAATCAAAGTAAACAGAAAACACACTGAAAAAAGACAATGGAAAAAGGCAAAACAACACTTTGCAACTTCCTGTATATTGGGCCTCAGCTTTACGGCTTCCAGACACTCATAACATTAGACAGTCTAAGGAGGGGCAGGATACAGGCGGGTTGGTTTGCAACAGGGCCACACAGAGGATAAACGGGCTGGAGGCTGGGACAGAAACAGCAGAGCAAAGATCGAGGGAGGAGGCGGTTGGGTAAAGAAACCCCTAGAGCAAAGCAGGCACAACAAACAGACAGGAGCCCACCAGGGCAGAGCAGACAGAGTGGGAGCCCACCAGGGCGTAGCAGGAGACTTGGGAGCCCACCAGTGCGGATCAGGAGACCGGGATGCCCACCAGGGCGGAGACGAACAAGAGAGAGAGAAGGGGATCACAACACATGGCTCTAGCCTTTGTGGTGGCGCTAGCATGGAATGAGAACCCTGGGGGCATGTGAGTCACCGGGCGCTACCACCATGCAAGGAAGCAGGTGCAGCCATCCCTATCCCCCTTAGGATCCGTGACCTCAGCTATCTCCTCAGGGGATGCTGCCCTCAGGGGATCTGCAGCGTGAGCCGCCTCCTCTGATGACTCAGTAGTGGTGTACGCAGCCCAGATGACCCACAGCGCTACTCCCAAAATGAGTTTGTCTACCATACTGGCTGGAACAGTGGCGTGACTGGGCAGAGGAACAGCAGCTGTGTCTTGACTGGGCAGAGAAACAGCAGCTGTGACTAGATTGGGCAGAGGAACAGCAGCTGTGACTAGGTTGGGCAGAGGAACAGCAGCTGTGACTTGACTTGGGAACGACAGCTGTGACTTTACTGTTCAGAGGAACAGCAGCTGTGACTAGATTCGTCAGAGGAACGGCAGCTGTGACCTGACTGGGCAGAGGAACTGCAGCTGTGACTTGACTGGGCAGAGGAACAGTAGCTGTGATCTGACTGGGCAGAGGAACAGTAGCTGTGATCTGACTGGGCAGAGGAACAGCAGCTGTGACTTGACTGAGCAGAGGAACAGCAGCTGTGACTAGATTGGGCAGAGGAACGGTAGCTGTGACTTGACTTGACTCAGGAACGGCGGCCACGACAGGTGCTGTCTCAGGAAGGGTGGCCACATCGGGTGCTGACTCAGAAAGGGCAGCCATGATGGGTGCTGACTCAGGAAGTGTGACCATGAGGGGTGCTGACTTAGGAAGGGCCACCATGACGGGTGCTGACTCAGAAAGGGCGGCAATGATGGGTGCTGACTCAGGAAGTGCGACCATGAGGGGTGCTGACTCAGGAAGTGCGACCATGACGGGTGCTGACTCAGGAAGGGCGGCCATGATGGGTGGCAGGCAGGCAGGCCTGCTTAAGCGATTTAGAAGTCATGATTAATCAAAATTATAGTGCTTATTATAATTGTTTGGCCTTGAAGTTCAGTTGTAGAATAAATAGGCTTAATGTAAGGTTAAACTTAAAAGTATGGGAACGAGGGACTGACTCCATTAGTCCTCTCTACCTGAAGTCCTGCATGAAATATTGTTTAAACATGCATGTTTGCCGGAAGCAAAAGGATCCTCAGTGAGGATAACCATACAGTAGCACCTTTAATATCAACACATATCACTGGTACAACAACTAACCTTTCTCATTGACCAGGATTCAAAAAGCTGCTAACAGTAGTTGATGTATTTAAAAAAATGACAGATCATTGTTGTTAGTATTAATAACAATAAGTGTAAGTGAAACTATAATACAACAAAGACTAAGGTAATTCAAGTTAAAAGCAAAAATGCTAAACATTTACTTAAATATCAGCTTGTTTAGTGACAATAGGTGTGCATGCTGTTAGACCAAATGCTAAGATCGCAGATATGCTAAGATTCTCTGTTTACCTTGTTGTGCCCCAGGCTGCAGGCACAAGAAGTACCTAAAACACAGACATTTATAGGTGTTATAATTTATATCACAATAGATAAATTAATTTATTAATTTATATGGACTCTATGGTTAATTTGTATGGACTGTAAATGAGCCAAATTGAGTAGAATGAATTTGAAGAAGTATCAGCTTAGAAGTTTGACTGATGGCACTCTAAAAAATTGAAGACACCTGACACAATTTTCTAAAAACTTCAACATGCACTTTCCAATTCACTCTCAGAGGGGAACGTGCTGTATTAACACTCTTCATGAATGGACAAAAAAACAATCATTAAGTTTTTTGTCATGAAAAACAACAAAAGGGTTTAAAACCCTTTTTTCCTAGGTTGCAAAATCAGCTTCTTCATATAAACGAAAGCTTCTGCCACTAAAGATTGCTTTATTAAAACTTTACATGAACTGTCTCAATTTCTTAGTGTGACAGAACATTTTGAAAACCTTGACAACAAAAATGTTAACTCCCTTATGTTAACACCATAGCTGCTTTTTGCATAGAAAAGCACAAGAAAAGTATTTAAATTTTTTACATGTTTGATCTCAATTGTCACAAATGTTAGACTGTATGACATTAAGGACTTATTGAAAATAGACACATTGAAAATATACACATGCAGGAAGACTCGTGAACAATTTTACATCATATTTAACACTGCAGGACTGTGGCTCAGAACATCTGATGGAATTGAAGGAAAAATATGTTTGTACTGGTCATCATTTGGCTGTCAGTGAACATATCAAACAATTGATCAAAGACTCCAGATTTAGGCCTAGGATCTTAAAATGTCTAAAACGGTCAAACAGTGGCTAAAACAGTACAGTGTACACCTGGCTTAAGAGGGCAGTGTTCTATGTAATATGTAGGCAGTATGTGCCTGTTTGTGTCTGTGAAAAGTATTTCAATGTGTAGAAACCCCTGCAGACCATTAAGTATCACAATCCTCTCAGCTGACTTGGCTTTAGAAATTTTTTAGAGGATTTTTAAAAAAAATACATTTTCAGCCACTGTATTTTAACAACTGAGAGAGCAGAAGTATCTTATAACAAAAATATGGTAAGAATAAGTAATATTTAAAATTTAAAACACTGGCCATTGTTCAATGAAGTTTTTAACATTTTGTTTTCTTAGCATTAAAAAGTTCTGCACTAACTTGTTAAACCTGATTTCCTTATAAACACCAGAATAATAGAATTACATGTATCTTCTCAGGATTATACACAAGTATGTTTGTTGTTGTTTTTGTTTAAGGAAAAGATGGACATTTCAACAGAGAGTCAAGATACGAATAAGGTAAATATTGTTGTACTCTAAATAAAATGTATCCAATGCTGTTAAATGTTATTTAAACATTATATAGTCACTCTTAACCTGACCATAAACAAATGAAATCTTAACATTCATAGAATGTTTTCTGTAACCCGGTTTATGAGCCTGAAGATGAAGGTGAGGGAACCAAAGGGAATTTCACAACTGTCATACATGTTGAATCTACCAAACACCTATCTGCAGGTTAGTTTGCATAAATGAATAATTTTAAATTAGAGTATCTAGTTAAGATTTTTAGAAGCTGTGCTTGGTGTATAGATGTTTCACATTTGAGTTTGAACTCAAAACTTCTAAGGTTTAAAGGTACAAGCAGGTTGTAAATTTAAGCAAACAGGTTACATTAATCAACATTCAACTCTATCATGTTATAAATGTTTTGTTTTATTTCCCAGGTCAGACTGTGAGTAGGGGCTTTGTGGTGGGTTTAAGGAAACGATTGGGTGGTTGTGGAATAATAGTTATGTCAGTGATTGTGCTGTTGATCGTGACTGCCCTCTGCATCTTACTGCCTCTTGTTCTCAAAAGTAAGCAATTTTACATTTATAATTACCTTTTCTTGTACTGCACTTAAATGGGGGCTGAAACTACTAAAATTCTGTATTACCAAAACAATACAGTATTCCATTACGGGGGGAAGACATAGTGTGACAAGCACTTCCTCACATGTTCTCCAAAAACAAAGGTGACAATGTCAGCAAAAATGAATTTACATCACATTCTTGGTTTGTTTTGTAGAATTCTCAATAAAAAGCGTTGTTGTCATGATAATATCTTATGCATTTAATGCAGGTGTAATGAGGACTCAGGTTTGTTCGGATCCATGTGCAGTTTTATTTATACAAGGCAGAGTTGAACAGGCAATGGTCAGACACAGCAAACGGCGATAACAAAGGCAGAGGAGAATCATAAACCCCAGGTACCAGATACAAGTCAGGGCAGGCAGCAATCCAAAATAGAGTCCAGTAAACAGGCAGAGTCAAGAGGGCAGGCAGAGAACAATCGATAACCAAAAGCAGTCCAGGTAGTAACAGGCAGGCAAGACACAGGGAAAACGCTCGGAATAGTCAGTCTCAGCAAAACTAGACTTCGCAAAGAGCTCATGTTTGGGGTGAATGCATATGTATGCTTGAGTGATGTTATATCTTATTGCACTCATTACTTGATGTCTGTATTTAGATATGTAGTTTTTTTCTCCAGATGGACCATCATCTTTAATTTGTGGTACTCCATCTTCAGCAGGCAACTTTGATGTAATACCCTCCAGATGTATACATATGTGTATATGATATAGTTTTATGTTGGGTTTGTATGTTTGGTAAACCATTCTTAATGCTTTTTAACTTATTGTCAGGCTATTTCTTGTGAATCGTGAATTGGTATCAAACTATCAACCAGCTTTTAAACATGTTTGCACAAAGACCAGTATACCAGGGCAGATAGAGAAAGAGTGAAAAAGCATCTGATTACATTTACATTACAGAGCTCTTGTAGGGAGACCCCCGAGAAAGAGGTTTAGAGGAAATCAGTACTCAAATTGAATGGGCCCTGATAAGGTGCAGTCCACCAACTCATGAGCTGATGTATGAAAAGCCTGAAGTATCACAGACTGTACCGAATTTGTCCACACTTTAGACACATAATCTCGCCTAGGATGGAGAATGGCATTGACCCTCCCAGGAGCAAACTCCAGACAGGCCTACAGGTCCCCAATCCTTTTGAAGGATGTAATAGACAGCAGGAAGGCCATACTAACATGTATGAGATTTTTGAAGTTTGCACCTTATAAATATAAGTGTATACATAAAAGTATAAAAAGCATTCATAAATGCTATGTAGCCAATGACAACACATTGTCCATGCACTTACCATATGAATAGCTGATGGATGTGTCATTTAGTGATGGGTCGTTCTTAAACGATTTGTTCATTTTGAATGAATCTTAAATGTGACTCGAGAAGAACGAGTCGTCTTGGGCAGTGATTCGTTCAGTCGCACATTCGCATATTGCGCAACACCTATATAGATTCTGTTAGTTCACCTGTTTTGAGTCTTTGGGTTTTTCGAGTCGTTTGTTCATCACGTGACAGCTCACCATAAGATGGCACTTCTTATATTCTTATAAATCAATCCTTTTTCCATCCATACACAATAAATAATATTACAAGTTGGTAACTAGCACGCTCATTAGGCTATTTCTGTCATTAGAAACGTTTAAACTTTTCTGACATAAGTTATACGTGCGTACAGATGTAAAATAATGCTGCAGCATGCACTTGTCTCACTGAACGTCACATCTGTGTCTGCCAGTTTGTTTCACTGAATGTGAATTTCCAGCACTTTGCATACACTAATTCATGCTTTATTATTGCTTTTTATTCTCTATTTGTCAGGGTAGTGCTTGTAGTGCTTTTACCTTTCTTGTGTATAGCTTTTTATTGCAAATTGTAAATATTTATACAATTTATATGAACATGTCTATATGCAATTGCTTCTTGTCCCCATATACACAGGTATCCAAAGAAATCATAAAAAAGTTGTTCTAGCATGTATTCACCACTAGGAGTCTCTACACCAGCACAATACAACGCATTTGCTATAAACATTTGGACTCTACGATGGCCAGGAAGTGCAAAACAACATTACAACGTGTGAAACACTTTTACCAAGAACGAAACAAATTTACATTTTAGAAAACAAATTAACAAGATGCAAAACACTTTTACCAGTCCCAAAACAAATTTACAATTACAGATTCTCTCCGGAAAGGGAATGTACCACACGCCGGAACTGACGCGTGACAGTGTTGTGATTGTTGGTGAGCGGGTTAAAGGTGTTGTGGTTGTGGAGTGAATGGCATTAATAAAGTTTATGGTGACTGAACATGGAGAGCAGCAGAGGGATGTTTTGCCCGTGTAAGGGACAGTCAACAAATGACACAGTGCATAGGGTCACCGCTCATAAAAATATTCACTAAAAATCAACAAATTTACATTTTCACATTCTGATGGCTGTAGTAATTCCCAATGCACACCATCTAACTAAAAAGATTTGTTCATTTTGCTGAATGAGACTCGAAGATTCGAGTCAGTAAAATGATCCGAACTTCCCATCTCTAGTGTCACTAGGATGCTGCTGGCTTAGGAACTTAAATTACAAGATTTTCTCAATTGTCTTTTCAAAGCACTACAGATCATTTTATATATTTTCAGAAGATTTGTGGTTTCTAGTGGTGTTACTTATATGTCTCTGGGACAAACACTTGCAGAGCTTTACATGGGTGTTTACAACAGTTCAAAAAGGTCCTCCTCGGGGGACTGAAACTCCAACGGGTTAAATGCCTATGATGGGCATTTCACCTCCTGAAACATCCTTAAGACTGTATTACAGTTTTTCTCTATTGCTAAAACACAAATTTTTGCCCATTGATGTTAAACCATTCACTTCCTGAGCAGCTCGGTGGAAACTGACATTGTCCCACACTATCACAAAGGTGGGACTGAGGATCTCATTCTCTTGACGCTGCTGCTAAATAAAATTTCTCTTAGAAGAAATCTTAAAAGGTGCTGGGTGTTATATGGCCCGAGTGTAATATGGTGATGTAGAACACCATGGTTGCTGAAAGCAGCACAGATTGTGACATTGCTACCTCGTTGACCAGGGACTTCAACAATAGCCCACTGTCCAATGATGTTTCGGCCTCTCTGCCTCCTCTTTGTTAGATTAAATCAGAAACAAATTTTTTGCCAAGTACAGTAAAGGGCACATTACACTACTAGGAATTTGTTTTGATGTAAGAAATTTGTTTTGAATGTAACAAGATACAGAATACAGGTACGAGACACAAGATACAAACTATACAAAGTGCAAACACGAAACATAACGAAACGAAACATGTGCAAAATGAACATAGTGTTTGACAGTGGGTGGGGGGGTATAAGTGTGAGTTGGGCCACTGTTGAGCACCAAGTTATTATTGTTGCATCAGGACACCAGACAATCCAACTCCTTGATGGACGATACTGTTGAAGGCAGAGCTGAAGTTTACAAACAGTGACCTGGCATAGGATCCTGGGGGCTCCGGATGCTGGAGGATGAAGTGCAGGGCCATGTTTACGGTGTCGTCTGTAGATCTATTGGCTCTGTAGGCAAACCTTACGGGATCCAGTATAGGGTTTGTGATGTCCTTGAGGTAAGACAAGATGAGGCGCCAAAAGTCTTCATGACTACAGAGGTCAGATCGATTGGTCTGTAGTCATTCAGTCCTGTGATCCTCGTCTTCTTGGGGACTGGGATAATTTCAGCAGTTTTGAAGCAGGCCTCCAGTGAGGTGTTAAAAATGTTGGTGAACACTAGAGACAGCTGGTTTGCACAGTGCTTTATGGTGGAGGGGCTTTGTGCCAGCAGCTTTGTGGGGATTCAGCCATTTAAACAGTTTGTTTACATCTCCCTCTTTGATAGAGAGAGGTGAGAAGTGCGGAGGACCTCAGCCATTTAAGTTTAGCTGTGAACCAGGGCTTGTCATTGTTGTAGCTCACCCTGGTGCGTGATGGTATGATGCTGTCCTCAAGTTAATGTAGGAAAGCCTGCTTCATCAACAAAGATGAAGTCATGGGGTCTGTCCAAAGATTCCTTGAAGAATGTGATTTGAGAATGGGAAAGTGTTTAGAGTTTGGCTAAAAAAGTGATGTATGCAAATTGTGTTTTACCATGTAAAATGGTTAAAGGTATTGACATCAGACTGCATAATTAGCCAAATGAGGTCAGGCAACTGAGAACTTTGTTCAGCCAATGGGTTTTAGTGTTTTAGCAATTGAGAAAAACTGTAACATCTTTGCCAAAGAGGCCAAAAAACAAGCATTGACGCATCACTGAGGTATCAGGACCGTGGGGCTTGAACTCAGGTCACTTGTGTGATTGGCAAATGCTCTAACACCAAGCCACAAGGGGGAAACAAAACGCTTTCACAGTAAACGACCGCTTTCACAGACTTGCAGGTGTCACAAATAATACAAATTAACTCAAAGCAAAAACAAAAATATTTCCAAAGCGACCACTAGAGGACAGAACTGGCAAAACTTGGCAGTGTGGCAGGAGGAAAGTCTTTCTACTTGATGCTTGAAAGGTTTAGTCATAAATGTTGAGTTGCACGAGTTGTACACATGCTTCTGACATTAATACTCTTAGGGTTTTTCCTAAAGTGTTGTTACATGATGCAGCACGGATTCCCTCAAAAGGAATCTAACCAGCAGTAAGCATAGACAAAATTAAAAGCACTTGGTTTAAATTTGGTTATTAAAGACCAGGGATTCAAATATGAATATTTCTGGCCAAATATTTGTGCACAGTACCCAAGTCCATTCCAGAGGTCCCTGTGCCCAAGCCCTTGTCAAAAGTCCCTGTGCCTGGGCCCATTCCGGAGGTCCCAGTATCTGCACCCAGTCCGGTGTTTCCTGAGGTCGATGCCTACCAAGCGTCACCAGATCAGGGACAGGAGAGGAGGCCCGAGCTGGCGATGGACTTGGCGATGGACTCGCCGCGAGAGCACTGAGGGTGAGCTCTTTCCAGTGACGGTTAATGCTGTTGTTATGGGTTTGGTGCAGGTACTGCTCTGGCCCTCCGAAGCCTCATCCTCGACGGGGATCTCTCCTCTCCAGTCCCGCTCCAGGTTCCTGCTTACGTCGGGAGCCGTTCGTGGGGGGGTTGTCTATTTCACGGACTACAACTTCCAGAATCCCACGCTGCAACCACTCCCGCCACAGATTAATCACTCCCGCGGTGATTAACCCCATCAAAGACAGTATTTTAACTGCACAGTATCTTTGATCGGGGTGAGATCTAGTTTTGCCCTGGCAAATATTCCAAGTGTTTTTCTACTGTGTTTGATCTGCTGTTATTACCTGGACTGCCTGCCTTTTGGACTCTGCATGCCTCTTGGTTTATGTTTTGGATTGCTGGCTACCCCGAGCTCTGCCTGGTATCTGATTACTTTCTCGCTCTGCCTCTGTTGTCTCTGTTCACTGTGTTTGACCTTTGCCTGTTTGACTGTTTGCCTTTGTTGTTCAAGTAAAACTGCATATGGATCTTAACAAGACCTCTTTACACTAATAGTTATTGCTGTATTTCAGTTTTCCAAAGGTTCTTTGAAAAGGTTCTAACAGTGATCAACATGTTGGAAATCTTAAAGGACAATCCAGATAACAAATGTTTTTAGAACATTTTAAAAGATAAAAAAATCTTTAAAATCTTTTAACATTATTAAAAAATTCTCCTGAAAAAGACATCCAGCAACCCAGCTGCCTCTCTATTGACCGTCGCCATTCCCATGGCCCATCCAGTGTCCTATTTTAGCTCGGTGGGGAACTGCAATGACTTTATTCTCCATTGTTCCCTAGTGTTTGAGATGCAACCTCATCTCCACAGCACTAATAGGAGTAAAATAAACTCACTTTGAGCACATATAGCCCTTTGTGTCAGTGTTTTCACCTCCGCACATCTTATAATAATAATTATTAATATATTAATGATCAAGCCCTTACCCCTAACTACAATCTGGGCTTGTAATAGTTCCTTATACAAACTTCCATTTAAATCAGCTTTATTGGCCAAGTATGCCTTAACATACAAGGAATTTGTTCATGGTTTTGAGCAAATTAAAAGCGCACTTTTACACATACAGACACTGCAAAACATAGACTAATACAAACATTATTACAGATAACACAACAGAACAGTGCAACAGTTCTAATAATCGCAATGAACTGCTCATAAAGAGCAGTGCATTGTAGCACATGCGCTCAATGGCAGAGTGCAGGCCAGTACAGTGCAAGCAGGAACAGACAATTACAATAACAGTGCCATGTAAACATAGCATGGAGGTTAACCGTCTTGAGCCTAAGGCCTTTCAGACACTCTGAGGCAGTCTGTTACACTGTTACTGACATTTTTACGTTTTTCATTGGACTAAAAACATCTCTGCAAAAGTGGCACATGTGTAACGGACACTGGATACCAGTAGAATCCATTTGCAGCATTTACTGAAAACACAGAGAAAACAGGCAATGGTCAGTAATAGCAAACAGGAATATCAGAAACAAATCAGAGTCAGGTGAAGGTTGAGGCAGGCAGCAGACAAGGGGAAAACCGTAAGACAGGCAGGGTCAGGGCAGGCAGCAGGCTAGAAGCGTAATCCAGTAAGCAAGCAGAGTAATTAAGGCAGGCGGCAGACAATCAGAAAATGGGACAGACCAAGTTAATAAAAAGAGACCAAAACCAAAGCAATGTGGCAGAGCTCATGGACAGCTTATATACTGACTGCTTGATGAACAGATTGATTGCAGATACGGTGAAAGGGGCGTGGTCAGCCCCAGGCAGTTGACCCATGGGAAATGTAGTATAAATGTATAATAAAAACCTTATTAATACGAACCTCAGACATAACAATATGGTTGTGTTGTGGAAAACCTCAGCAATAATAATATGACATTAAAGTGAATGTAATGAATTTTTTAAAAATTACAAATCAGTTTAAATGTAAGGGATTCGAGGCGGGAGCGCTGAAAGAATCCATTTGCAGAGTTTATTAAAAGACAATGTTGAGATACAGGCAATGGTCAAGAAAGGCAGCAAACAATCATAAATGATAGGCTGACAATGGTCAGGGCAGGCAGCAAACAATGAGCAAATGAGTAGCAGGCAGGGTAAAACACAAACAGCAATCAAAAAACCAGGCAAACAGTCCAAGGAATAATCCAAGAGGTGTAAAACATGAAACAGACAAGATCGCAATAATAAGGCAGACAATGGGAAATGTTCGGTATGCAGACTAAAGACTGACAATACTTCACAATGAAAGTCTGGTGGCAAATGGCTTAAATAGTTCAAAACAGGAAATGACACGAGGAAGCAGAGGGAGTCTAATGAACTCTGATGATTAGGAAAGTGTATCACACCTACCACTTCTCCCTCCCCCTGTTACTCTTAGTGGCCCATTTCCCAAAGACAGGCATGTTCTTACCTGCTACACAATGAGCCAATTACGTCACTGATTGTCCAAAGCTCAAATTAAGAAGCTTTAGATGGTTGTTTACAACAGTTCAAAATGGCTCTTCCAGTGGACCGGGACCTAAAAGCGTTATTTGCACATAGAAGGAAGGAGCCTGAACAGACTGTGTGAGGGGTCCGCTGCTATTTTCTCCACCCGTTTCCTGACATGGGATGTGTACATGTCCTGGAGGGAGGGCGGATGGATCTGATGATGTGCTTTCTTAGTTGGCGAGAGAGAAAGTACAACCTCTGCTAAGCCTTTTTGGTTATGTAGGTGGTGCCAAGGAACTTGAAGGAATCAATACGAGACACAGTACACCCCTGGATGGTGAGTGGAGGCAGGGGAGGAGGAACCTTTTATCATCTCCACTGTTGTTGAGTTCCAGGTTGTTGTGTCTACACCACAAGAAAAGCTTGTCCACCCCCTGTCTGTATTTACTCTCATAACCATTATGGATGAGTCAGATAACTGTGGTGTCATCAAATGTCAGCATCTTGACAGATTTGTCTGCAAAAGTGTAATTTGTGTACACATCCTTGGGGGGCCGGTGCTGAGAGTGTGAGTGCTGCATGTGAAAACCCCCAGCTTCACCTGCTGGTCTTGGTTGCTGAGAAAGCTTGTAATGCAGTTGCAGGTCAATTTTGGAAAATAGAACTGGCTGAGTATGTCTGGGGTGATGGTAATAGTTAAAGTTCAAGTTTATTTATAAAGTGCTTTTCACAATGGGACATTGTTACAAAGCAGCTGTACAAATGACAGTGAACACAGAATGATGGTATACAGTACAAATGATAGTGGACCCAGGATGACAGTATACAACAAATGATAGTGATCACAGAATGAAAGTATACAAAAATGTGAGAAATAAATATATGAAATAACTGACATACGTAGATAACTGTAAAATATGGAATTTCTAGACAGTATTCAATACAGTGATTATGTGGAATTATCTAAGCTAATGTCAGCAGACTCCCTGCAAGCAAGCCAACAGGGCGACAATGACAAGGAAACAAAACTCCAGAGATTGAAAAGTGGAGAAAAAAACCTTGTGAGAACCCGCACTTGACAGGGAGGGCCAGTTCTCTATAAAAGAGCAGCAGGGTTTTTAACTTTACTGATTAAAAAGTCTAAGGTTCCTGATACGAACTGTAGCAACAATCTGCTGTTACAAGGAGGAGTTTAGACTAGTTATGTAGATAAAATTATGAGGATGATATGATTATGATTAATAAAACCAGGCAGCTGATCAGTGAGAGAAAGAGCTAAGTTTTAATCTTTAGCTTTGTTGAGAAGGACGCTGCTGGTACTGTAGATGATTTGTTGAATGGGATGATCACACCAGTGCTTGGCAACTCCATGGAGGGCCTAGATATCTTGAAGATCTGCTAGTAGCTGGATCCACTTCGAGGCAGGCTGATCTAAAACTCCCCAGGGAGGAAGTGCCAACCAAAGATTAGTGTAGCTGCTGTTCTTAAATCTTCAAGCAAGAAAAGGTGGAAGTAGAAATGCTTTACGAGATGTTCTTACTGTATTAAGAAAATGCTAGACTAAAAAGGTGAGTTTTTAGTCTAGATTTAAACTGTGAGAGCGTGTCTGAGCCCCGAACAGCATCTGGGAGGCTATTCCATAGATTTGGGGCTAAATAAGAAAAAGCTCTACCACCTTTCGAAGATTTATTAATTCTAGGGACAGCCAAAAGTCCAGAGTTTTGAGACCGTAGGGTACGGGACGGATTGTAGCGGGTTAGAAGGTCCGAAAGGTACTTAGGGGCTGATCCATTTAATGCTTTATAAGTAAGCAATAGTATTTTATGAGTAACAAGCTCTGACGGGCAACCAGTGTAATGACGACAAAATTGGGGTTATATTATCATATTTTTTTGTCCTAGTAAGGACTCTTGCTGTTGCGTTTTGAACTAATTGTAGTCACTTTGTTAGCAAGGCAGGGCAACCACCTAAAAGTGCATTACAGTAATCTAGTCTGGAGGTCATAAAAGCGTGGACAAACTTTTCTGCATCAGATCTTGTTAGGAAATTACACAGCTTAGTTATATTTCTCAAGTGGGAAAAAGCAGTTTTTGTAATATAAGCCATGAGCTCTTCAAATGACAGATTACTATTGAGTATAATGCCCAAGTTTTTAACAGAATTAGATGTGGTAATGTTATATCCGTCTAATTTAGAATTGAAATCTGATAATTGATGTTTACCTGACTTCGGCCCAAGAAGAAGTATCTCTGTTTTGTTTAAATTTAGAAGTAGGACATTTTTTGCCATCCAGTGCTTTATATCTTCAAAACAGTCCGAGAGTAATGGTAACTTTGTATCTTCTGGCTTTGATGAAATATAAAGTTGAGTGTCGTCTGCGTAACAGTGGAAATTTATACCGTGGTTTCGAATAATATTTCTGAGGGGCAGCATGTATAGTGTGAATACTAGAGGACCTAAAATAGACCCTTGAGGCAGGCCATAGTTTACTGGCTTTATTTCCCATTTAGATTAACAAATTGATAGCGGTCCGACAGATAGGAACGAAACCATTGCAACGCCTGCCTGAAAAAAAATGTCATTTTGTAGACGGTCTAACAGAATGTCATGATCTATGGTATCAAATGCCGCACTAAGGTCAAGTAGGACTAAAATGCTTGCTTGGATACGACCTTTTCTAAGATTTTTGATGTAAATGGGACGTTTGAAATTGGTCTATAGTTTGCCAACTCATGAAGAATTGCTGTTAGATTTCTTTAAGATTGGTATGACTGGTAGTTTGAATGAACCTGGGACATGGCCTAAACGTAGAGAGGAATTAATAATGTTAAAGAGTCTTAATTTCTGTTGGTAGCAGTTCTAATAGTAGTTTTGTTGGTATAGGATCTAATAAGAGATATATGCAGCCCTTGCTGTTTTTAGAGCTTTTTTGTAGCGGGACATACTGTCTTCCCAGGATAAAAAAAACTAAAAACTACCACCAACTTCCAGATCTAATCTGACTAATAGACTTCCAGACTAATCTGGAAGTCTAAAAACTTCTGGCAGATTATTAATAAATCTGACTTTGGAATCTGGAGTTATGGTTCTGGCCAGTCTATAATGTGGAGCATATCGGTTTATAATACCTAGATTTATTACCCACGAAATGAGATCTGTGATCTTGTCACTTATCTATATCTATGGGGACCAGCCCATGCGAAATAATTAGGTCTAGAGTATGATTGAGACTGTGAGTGGGTCTAGTAATATGTTACACAATATGTCATAACAATTGTCCAAGATCATTTCATTTATAATAACTGTCTTTGATGAGAGGGATCTTATATTTAAAAGCCCAAATTTTAAATGGTGCTTATTTTCTAACAAGTTATTTCCTGTACTTTCCTGTACTAAAGATTTTGTCTGGATATTGCTGCGTGTGTGTTGTTATGCCTCAATGATCGGGGAACAGACACAGTCTCTATATTTTTAACTGTACACACATTTTCAGTACTTGAATTGATATAACAGCAGCGGCTAAAATGAGAAGTTGAACTTGCCAGTCATATTGAGCGGATAGTCCTGGTGATGTTGTCCGATAATAAAACAGCTCAGATTTGGCTGGGGTGCAGGCATCTGGACAGTAGAGCCTCAGTCTCTCCCAAAAAAGATACCAGTTATTTATAAAAAGTAGATTCTGTTCATTGCACCAAGAGATTAACCATTGATTTAAAGTGAAAAGTCTACTGAACCTTTCGCTTCCTTGTCGATAGGTAGGAAGTGGTCCTGATATGATTACCTTCGTTGAGGGTGATGAGCTGCGCACTGTTTCGACCATTATTATAAACTTTTTTTATGAATTTCTGATTGCCTCAGCCTGATGTTGTTCACTCCTGCGTGCAGCATGACAGCACCTACGCTATCACCATCCTTCAGGATCGTGGGTACCTGTGCCACAATATCAAGAACATGTGCACCAGGAAAACAGTGAGTGCGCACCTTACATTTGGCAGCGGTAGCATGGACATGGCGGACGATTGAATCTCCAATGATCACGGCAGCGCATTTAGATTAGGGAAGAGGGGCGAAAAGGTTGCAAGTAGCGATCCTGGGAGCTGGTGGTGGTGTGGGTGGGCTAGAGGTCGCTTGGGTCCTGGGTTGCGCCTTATGCTGCAGTTGGTTTCCCGGTGCCGGAGAGATGTTTATGATGTTTATTTTTTCAGGATCATTTTTCCACTCTTGTAGTAGGGCCTGTTTCCCAAGGAGATCACTAATGAGCTTCTGTAGCTGCTCGAGTTCCAGCTCCACCGAATCCTCACCTGTGCTCAAAGGTGCAGGACACGTGCATATGTTCTTGGTGACTCAAGGAGCTCCAGCATGAAGTGCAGCCCCATGTTCACAGCATTTCTACAGACTGTGAGCCAGATGTGAGTACAGAGAGAGTACAGAGTACAGAGACTGTGTACAGAGGGATCCAGATGTGAGCCTGTGATGTCCTTCAGGTATGCTAGCACTAGTCTCTCGAAACACTTAATTACTACAGAGGTTAGGGCAACTGGTCTGAAGTCATTCAGTCCTGAGATGTAGTTTTTTGGGAACAGGACTTATGGTGGAGCCCTTGAAGCATGAAGGGACTTTGCTCAGTTCTAATGATCTGTTGAAGATCTGTGTAAAGATGGGGGGCCATCCTTGTCTTGCTCTTCATAGATTGTCAGTGCACCATGGCATAAATAGTGGCTGGATGAGAGGTGTTGATGGCTGGAAAGGTGTTGATATCTGGGTTGTAAGCACCTCAAACATGCAGTAGAAGGTCTTCAGACAAACCTATATGTCGTAACCAAATAAGGTATCAGGTTGGACCATTAGCACTGCAAGGACCATTAACACCGTGGTTGTCATTACGAGAACATCAATCTGCTGGTTCTGGAGCACTCCACTGCTAATATTCTGGGTCATCCTAAATTCAACCTACACCATCCAGAGTTGGAAACGTTGGAAAACAGGAGAGATCCTGAAATGGGGCAATCAATATTTCCATTACTATGTAAGACTGCTCCCTCTGGTTTGTCTCTCCCTCCCTTCTAAACTCCCAGTCAACTCCACATCCATCAAATGCCACTATGAATTTACATTAATTCTTTTGGCAGACACTTTAATCCATAGCGACTTACAGTGAATTCAATGTATTCCCTGGGTTCAAACCTATAACCACAAGCTGAACTACTAAAGCAAAAGCAATGCAAAGAAAAAAAAATGCTTGTTTCACCAGTCTTTATTTCTGCCAAACCATTTATTAATTTGGCAGAAGCTTTTATCCAAAGTGACTTGCAGTAAATTCAAGATATACATTTAACCAATACTTGTATTCCCTGGGATCCACTGATCCACCATGTCAGTCTACATGCCTAGGTGCTTGATTTAATTCACCTGTGGCTATGGAAGTAATTGGAACACCAATACAAATTCAATTATTTGCAGGGGTCTCCAAATACTTTCTGTAATATAATGTATGTCACTTTATTCTTAGGTATTTAAGTAGTTTTAAAACATGTTGTTTAAAAAATGTTCTTATAACCAATAGTAATGTTAATACAATATTTTTGTTACAAAATGGAAACATTTGTTAGACGCAAATTGTCAGCTGGAAATAAGCAGTCTAATCAAGTTTTCATTTCAGAGAATCAAAGAGTACTTACATGTAATTATATATTGTTATATTACAGTTTTATTAAAACTGTACATACAATTGTAAAAAAAATGGCTTGTTGTGTCTAACTTAACCAAACACACACAAAAATTTGTCACCACAAGCACGCTGAAAATATCTCTGGTATATGTACTGCCCCTTGTTTCTGGATTCTTGCTGCCTGCCTTTTGACCCCTGCTGTTTGTTTGGATTACCCTTTTGCTGTCTGCCTGCCCAGACCCTTGTCTGTACTGTGCTTACACTCTCGGATTACCTGTGTGTTCCCTGTACGCTGTGTTTAATAACGCTGTGCTGCGCATGGATCCTGCGATTCCTGAGCATTCATTACACCTGCTGTGTTCCATTCTTTTTACAAAAAAAAACCTCCATTGTTGTCCAAACCAAACTTTCTAGGTCAACAAATTACCTATGAATATTCTATAAACATGTTTTGGCAATAAAACAGACTTTCCTGGTGGTTGAGTAACAATGGCCTGGTCATTGTTAAGCTTCTAGTATATGTTAAGGGTATGGACTGCCTCCCCTGATATTTGCAATTTCCATGTAATGGACAATTGCCAAACAAGGCCTCCACAGAACCTTCTGATGTCCTACTGCCAAGGTTTCCCTCAAGTAAAGCTGGCAGGCATGGACTTACTGGGGTTAATAGTCTGTCAAGTGATCACTGTGGCTGGCCTCGGGTATTTGGGTTCCTCAACCTTTAGTGGTTTCAGGCTCTGAATAAGTAACTAATAAGTGTCTAGTTGTTTTAGAGTGCAAGGATCATGGTGAGTAGTTTCCTAAAATACACCACCATCTCCACAGACTTTTGCACAGACTTTTGCGTCAAACTTTTTGTTCTAAAAAGTTTACATAATCAGTGAGAGTTTGCAGTGCATCACTCATGTCAGTTTGGGGTGAAACATAAACTCTGACCAGAATGAATAATGAGAACTCCAGTGGTGAATAGAATGGTTTGCAGTTCAAAAAAGTGATTCTAAGTTTGGACTGCATTGTTTTCTGAAAACTGTGACATTGGTTAACCAACCACTGTTAAAGTAGAAGCAAATTCCACCACCTTTCATCTTCCCTGATAGCTCTTTTTGATGATCTGTGAGATGCCAGGTAGATGCAATCCATTGTCTGGTATAGGTTCATTAAGTCAAGTCTCAGATATATATATGCTATATATTCTATTGCACAGATTGGAATAATGCTCACGGTATGCTCACAGTTTGTTTGCAACAAACTGTACTTGAATTATTTGCTTCCGCTAAGAGGGAATTTTTGAATGGGTGAATGTGAACTTATGTGAATCAATCTTTGATCAGTAATGAGGCATGAGCTCACTTTCGAAAATGCTATTTTTTTTTACAACAAACCTGTTCCTGCTTATGGTTCAATTTTAGTTATAAAGTGTTTTTTACAATAGTACATTGTTACAACGCAGTTGTACAAATGACAGTGAAAACATCTTGGGATATTTGCAGAAATGTAAATATGATATGATATATGGAATATGTGACATATGCAGACTCCCTGCAAGCAAGCCAACATGACGACGGTGGCAAGGAACAAGATTGATTAGTGGAGAAAATAACCTTGTGCCTTGACTTGACAGGGACTTGACAGGGAGGGTAATATGATAAATTTG
>JBAJNP010003454.1:0-33554 GCA_036877545.1 Yasuhikotakia modesta
GCGTCGCGTTCCTGCTGCCGCCCTCTTGGCTCCGGGTTTGCTGGTGGGTTGGGGCGGCGTCATGGCCCAATCCCAGAGCGCGATTCAAACACACAAAGCCTCTTACATACGAGGAAGTAGCAGCTCAGGACGAACCCAAAGCCGCCCCCTCTTCCTCCTCTGACAGCCCCGCAGCGCCGTCCGGTCGCTCTCCGTGGCGCAGGTTTCGGACGCCGTGGTCCGCCGCGGAGCGCATTCTGACGGCTCTTCACAAACGCTCGGGAAGTTTGTATCGGGCTTTCGGCGTCGATCTCGGATCCTCGCCCATCTCAGAGTCGCTCGGAGCCGCGGAGGGGGACGAATCGACGCCTGCGATCGCGAGCGTCGCCGCGGAGCAGCAGCAGCTGTCAGACACGCCGGCCGCGGACACACACCTGCGGGAGATGAGCGCCCAGGTGACCATCACTGTCGCGATCCAGGCTGCGGAGGATGAGGAGCCCGACGAGGAGCCTTCATCCAACACCATCGAACTCCACACCGGCAGCGGCAGCGACGACGAGATCGGAAGACACGATAAATCCAGGTACCGTGTTCTCGTGATGCTCACAGCATTTAAATATAAAAGAAGTTAAGCTCGCTGTTCTTTAGTGCCTTTGACGCTTTAATGATGTACTTTAATGATGTACTCATGGTTGTCATACAGACACATTTCTGCTTTGAGTATTACAGTGAGGACCACTGTAAATGTAAATGTAGTTTCACTGTGTGTAAGGACGTTTCAGACATTTCTTGTAACTCAGTCGTAGATGAATCAGCCCCCATTACACGCGTTAGGCTACAACAGTCATGCTGACGATTGACCCTTTAAATGGGTCATGTAATGGTAAATGTGCTGCTGGTGTTGTGACGGGTGTCTCCAGTCAGCAGGGCAGGAGTGGAATCAGACCTGTTGCTCATCTGAGGCTCAGTGTTGCTCAACCCTGTTGCTCATCTGAGGCTCAGTGTTGCTCAACCCTGTTGCTCATCTGAGGCTCAGTGTTGCTCAACCCTGTTGCTCATCTGAGGCTCAGTGTTGCTCAGTGCAGGTTCGGTGCAGCCGGAAACATTACTACCCTGAAACTGAACAATTAAACAGCAGTATTTACTCCTGTCACTAAAAATATGTTACTTGTGCATTATCCAAAATTTTGCACGCTTAAGATGCTCCTGTTAGTCAAGTAAAGTGAAGCCAAAATGGCCAAATACCGAATTATTTACCTGCCTGGCCAGTATATTACTGTTTGTACACCCACTAACCTCAGCAAATGTGGACCGGTTTGAACTCTGATCCCTGTTTGTTTGCTGTGTTCACATTCAGGTCGATCTATCTCAGATGATCTATTGAGCTTCTTTTTTCCCACTTATGACAAAACGAGCTGCAGAGGTGAATTTTTCAGAGTGGTTGCAAGTACAGCCCACGAGTGGCGTGTGTATTGTTATGAAGCATCAGAGTCTCGCTGATGCTGCTATTGTGCAGCAGCTGTGGTGGGTGGATCCTGACAGGCTCGTTTTTTGAGTTTGAAGGGTTTCCCCGCCTGTTTGAGTTTCTGTCTCTCGGGGAATAATAACCAAATGCACGACTGCTTGGACAGTCCGATTCAGCGGCCGTGCATTTGGAAGGGAGTGTTTGAGTCATCCATTTTAGTTAGATTTCTGAAGGGTACTCTGAGCCGCCAGTGGGTAATAATGTCATACTAGAGACATGTTTGGCATTTCTGTCTCTCTCTGGAGGGCTGCGCCTGCCGCAGCGCAGCATGTGTTCTGCAGCCATGCGCTGCGGTCAGATGGAGGATCTGCGTGTGTTGGTGTTTGTGGGCAGTGAGCTGTGAGGCTTGTGCTTTCACACAGCATGTTGGGGGAATCTGAGGTTTTTTTAGAGGGATGAGAGAAAGCAGACGGACTCCTGTTGCAGGATCAGGCAAACTGCTGCTGAACTGACCCGAATCATAGAACGTCTGCTTGTGCTCTTTTGCAGTGGTGCTGGTACCAGTGGAGGGGAGCTTGAAGAAGAGAGCTGGCGACCTCCAGACCCAGAGCTGATCCAGAGACTGGTGGCACAGATTGAATATTACCTGTCTGATGAGAACCTGGAGCATGACGCCTTCCTGCTGAAACATGTTCGGCGCAACAAGCTGGGCTTCGTCAGTGTGAAGCTGCTCACCTCTTTTAAAAAGGTAACATCCTTTTAGAATGTCTCCGGTGCTAATTCAAGACCATCTAATAATTCAATATTATTCAATTCATTCAGCAACAATCTGAACTGGAGTTTGTGACACGTTTAACACATGGTTCACTGTAGCAGAAGGCTGCTGTTATTCTGCGTCTGTTTCACGTTCCATTAGAAGAGTTTGTATGTAGAAACAAGAGCCTCAATCACAGGGTTGTGTGTCATTTACAGAAGCATGTGGACTGTTTGTTTGTTTGTTATGCAGTAAACAAAGCTTCTGTTCAACATGCATAAACAAATGCATGTTGTTGTACATAATCATTTAACTCCAGGTAAACACATTTACGTGTGCTTTCATTATTAAAAAGTAACTTATTTGCTCACCTGTTTAAATGTGTTAATAATTTTAACTTAAATTCATGTCTTTTCCCAGGCAAGAGCTACCAATCTGAGAAGTCCGTTACCATAGAAACTAAAATGGTTCAAAAGTTTAGGATTTACTGCTCACTCCAGCAAAGCATTAAAATGTTTCTACATGTTTAAAGTATACTTCTGTAAATCAGTATGTACCTGTGTACCACAGTAAACAATGTTTTAATGTTGATTGTCAGGAAATCATTGGTTTTGTCTTTGAGTTTTGATCATGTCAAATCTACATTTGAACATGTAGGTTGAAATGACATGGAAATGTTTGACACTGAACCATCTGTGACCTAGAGTGACATGATGTTAATATATGCAGCACAAAGAGGGTTTGATGTGTCATTCAAAACTGTTGAATATCAGCAGCTTTCCAAAGCTCATGGACTCTTTATATTTTAAAGGACAATGTAAACAGAAACTCAGTGTTATTAAAGAAATTAATAGAAATTAGTCTAGATGTGGTTAAATTGTCAATGAACTGAGATTAGTTTTGACTCTTGTATGAGAACATGTCTGAACACTGTCACACCTGAGGAAGGTTAAATAATTTCTGTCTGTGTGCCCATCAGGTAAAGCACTTGACCCGAGACTGGAGAACCACTGCATACGCCCTGCGCCACTCCAATCTCCTGGAGCTGAACGATGAGGGACGCAAGGTGCGTCGCAGGTCAACTGTCCCGGTTTTCGCCAGTGAGTCTTTGCCGAGCCGCATGCTGCTGCTGAGTGACCTGAAGCGCTGGCCGGAGCTGGGCCTGGCTCTCGGGGGGGAGGGCGGTAATGGCGGCGGTGGGGCAGGTCCCACTCAGCAGGAGCGGCTCATGGAGTTTCTGTTGAAGGCGTTTGTAAACTACGGCCCGATCACCTCAGTGCGGGTCCTCAAACCTGGCAAAGACCTGCCAGCTGATCTGAAGAAGCTCAGTGGACGATACTCTCAGCTGGGCACCGAGGAGTGTGCCATTGTGGAGTTCGAGGAGGTGGAGGCTGCCATGAAAGCCCATGAGGCAGTGCAAGGAGAGGGAGGCGATGGGGGGGCGTTGGGACTGAAAGTAGTTCTGATTGGTACCAAGCCACCCAAGAAAAAAATGCCAAAGGAAGTGGGTGCCGGCGGCCTGCGGAAGAGTCGCTCGCTGAACAGTCGTGTACGGGAGCTGCAATATCACGGAGACGACTCTGCTGCAAGTTCTTCAGAAACCGAAAGCAATCCCACATCTCCACGCATGGCACGCAAGTCACGCTCCTGCAACAAGCTCAGCCCCACTAGTGCAGGACCCAACCACCTCAGCCCGGTCGTTTCCCCGCGCTCCAGCCCCTGGAGCAGTCCACGGGCCAGTCCCAGCACCCAGCGCAAAACCCACCACTCTGGCAGGTCTCCGTTGGTCAGTGAAGGCCGGTTGAGTCCTGAACCGGTCCGCCGTTGGGCAGACTATTCCTCAGACAGCAGCCTAACTCCCTTGGGCAGCCCCTGGGTCCAGCGCAGGAAACAGGTGGCTAGTCAGGAGAGCAGTCCCGTTGGGAGTCCAATGCTTGGCAGAAAGATCCAGAATGCAGATGGTCTTCCACCAGGTGTGGTGCGGCTCCCTCGGGGACCCGATGGAACACGTGGGTTTCACTTTTCTCCATCTGTTGGTGACAGAGGCCAGACTGTATCCACCCAAACCTGACGTGCAGACTGTAAGTACTCGCATGTTGCTCACTAGACCCTCACACTCATGAGGCTGTTTGAATTGTCACCATCTCTGTTGGATTGTCTTTTGTAATGCCTTTTTGCAAGATATATTTTCATTGTTTTACACGTTCTTTTGACCTTTTTTGAACTTGGTGGATGTTATATATTTTTTTCTGTCATGGTATGATCTCAACAACATCACATCACATGATTTCCTGTTTCCAGCAACTGAATGGTCTGTACCTGCATCACAGGGCCAGATATTGATCTCTAAAGAAATGGTTTATTTGTTTTAAATGTGACATTCTGACACTAAACATGCTTCTCATTTTAGTGATTTCCTGATTATCAGTCTGTTTTCAGTCAGTCGTCTTGGCTTCCTCTGACAGTTGAGAGTGTTTGAGGTTTCTGTCCTGAGGCAACATGCCCTGTACTTGCCTTGTGCTGTATTGAGGCTGTTCAAAATCTGCTTCCTGTTGTACAAATAAATCACTACAATCACAGTCCTCTGGAGTTGTTTATTTGTGTAGATGTGTGTCTCTGGCCTTTGGCGGATTATTTTGCATTTTAATTTGCTCCCACATTTCAAACAGATATGCTTATTAATACAAATTTTACATTGGGAACGTGCAGTAATAAAACTGTTTGAAGTCTCCATGAACGTTTAAAATGCTGATATCCCTGTGAACTGCACAGAACGAAACAATTTGCAAAATGACTCATGTTGGATGAATGGGAAAACCATTTGCTAAATGTGCTTAAACTGGCGTATTTCCCCTAGCCCAGCACAAAGAATGCAGTGGGCCGCATACTGAGTGATGGAGGTCGTATTTTAGAGGGATGTATACATTTGTCTGTCTTAAACATCATATCATGTTTGCATGATCTGCTTAGTTGTATTTTATAGTTGTTGCTTGTCATTGTATTGTTCTGTTGTCTGCGAGCCAATCAGAACAGACCTAAGCTTGGCTGTGAAGCGTCTGATAGTCCTACATCAGAGGTCAAACTGGACTCCATTTGGCAGAAACATGACGGTGTGATCATGTCATTTATCACTTCATGTGTCAGATGTCATTGTTTGGTCCTTTATACCTCTGAGATCATTTTTATTTAGCTGTGTGTCGTTTCTTAGCAACCACCTCCACAGGAAGGCTTGAGATGCTGCGATCACTGCAAGTTAATGTGCCTATAGTCCAGTTACATGAGATGTTTGCCATCAGGAGTTACAGCCAGCCACAGTTCAGACCAAAAATAACCAGACTGCACTTAATTTGCATCTAGAAAATGGACTGAGTATTTAACAATAAATTGCCTTAATTTGACTAAATGTGTCTGCTTTTATCTACTTTATTGTGATTCATTTCATTAACCAATAATTACAGATCGTGTTAAAGCGAATATGTGTTTCCTGTCAAAGAGGAAACAAATGAATCTCAATAATGGACATTATAATCTGAAGTTTGAGTCTTGATAAAGATAATTGTTTTCCTATGAATGCTTCAAACAAGAATTAGTGTGTCTTTACAGAGTAAACAACACGTGTCAAAGTTTATTAAATTGAATACTTGCTGTTCATACCAAAAACCCAAACTCTGCTCTCAAACACATACAAAGGGTTTTTACCAGCCTAAAACTATTAGTATCTAGGAAGAGTTCCTACATTTGCTAAATGTGCAGTATAGACCAGAGCCCAGTGTAAAATACTGTATGTATTCCCAGTGTGACAGATGAAACTTAAGTGACATCAGCCCTAATTCTTAACATCTGTTCTGACTCAGGAACTGAAGATGTAAAACAACCTTTTTCTGATGCAACATGCTGAATTCAGCTTGCAAGGAGGTGAGGTCATTTGCGCACAATGTAGTATACTGCCCTGAAACCCACATACGGCTAGTATGTTTCATTTAAAGTACTGTTGACAGTTCAAATGAGACCTAGACCACAGCACACTCTCACACACTTCAATATGCCTGGAAACTATTGAGTGTAGAAACATGTTTGTTCAGATTAGAACAGTGAAACTACGAAATGTTTGCAATGGGGTCATTCAGGGCAGAAATCACTGTATGACCTGTTCAAATATGTAAGTGGCATTTCCTGAATTATGTTTGCTCTTCAAATGTCGTCTTGATCTGTTTATAAAAATTTTAAAAACCATAAGGTTTGGGAAGTAATAGACTTCAACGTGTTATGTATGCCATACTGACACAGACATGAAAGTTGAGATGGTTATTGACTAAGTTATTGACATCACAGAAACATGACCATGTGCCTTTCGATTTGGCTAACAGCCCTCAACCAACAGAGGTTTGTACCTCTCCAAAAAACTAAACTTCATGACACAGTTCTCTAAAATACTTAATCGGTCAGTGATGGGATACTGAAGAACAAAAATGACACTGAACATGGTATTACATCACACTTTTTTTATATCATTTTTATATTCTTTTTATATCTATTTATTTATTGAGCAGCTGATTAGTAAACAATGCTAGATCATGTCAATTAGCCAGTCATCAGAACTGAAGCTACAGGAAAGGTTAGTTTTCATCAAAGATCACTCAAACCATTTATTTGATCACTTTTATGGCAAATAAAACAACCGGTGGCATCCAACTTGTCATATATACACATATACATACAGTATGAAAATTGACACAGGTGAATTCTTATTTAATTTAGATAGATATTACATAATAAACTATATACAGTTCATCATCTTTCTCAGCCCAGAGCAGAAGTGTGTGTGTGTTGATGACGTTCCTCAGGCGTGCTCTTGCAGTCATGAACACATTCACAGCAGATGGGAATCTGCCGCTGTGGGAGTTTGGGCAGCAACACGTGCTAATGAGAGAGTCAGTCAGTCTCAGAGTAACTGGCTCACAGCCTCAGATGTACAGAGATCCATCAGCCGGGCCCACGTATCCCACGCCAATCAGCAGAACGTCAATGAGGGTCCAGATGCCCAAACCACCAAAGCTGAAGAGCTTTCCCAAACCTTCTCTCCACTGACCCAGGTAGAACCGGTCCGCACCGAACCCACCCAGAGTGACACTGTGGGAACACGGAAACATGAGACACGAAGCTGTCAAGACATGACACAAGATGCACAACTGAAAATCAAGCAGCAGAATTTTGAAGATCAGTTTAATGCCACAAAAGAACCACTTCATGATGCTGCAGAGGAAGTCACATGACATTACTGCTGAAACGTCACATAGTTCAGAAGTTTTTGAAAGTTGTTGACTTTTGAAGGTTACATTTATGCATTTGGCAGATGCTTTCATCCAAAGCGTTACAAATTTGCAGAGCATTTTTACACTCAAACAGCAACATTACACCCCAAGAAATAACATAACAGGACCCCTTTATCAAAGTTCCTGATTCAAACACAAGAATCACATGTTCAATCACCTGAGGGCAAGAGCTGTTGACCACTTATATCCTCCAGTCCAGTTACAAAACAAACGCTTCTGAAACGTTCTCCTGCCTGTAACACCCACACACCAGAAACAGTGTTTATGAATCTTCATTCAAAAAAACAGCGGCTGACCACAGTCACATGATCTGGACTGAAAGTAAAGGTGACAGGACTTTCATGTCCAACTGAGATGAAACAAATACTAATGTGCAGGCCGTACCCAGACAGTGGACGTGCTCTAGAACCTCACAGGTAGAATTGTATCGTCTGCGAGGACACGAGACCGTCATGCAGCTGCTGGAACTGGAGCAGCGGTACTGAGACGGATCCAGCTGCCAGCAGAACCGACACGCCACCGTCAGATTGAAGTTCTGCTGCTGCTGACCAGACTCACTCTGAGAGAAACACAGAAACATGTGAGGAACAATTTTTTACATTTCAATTCAAATGACACGTTATCATTTTCATATGAATCAAACCGGTGGCTTGTCACAGAGACATCTCACCACACAATGAACGTTTGCTCTGGTTTTGCAGGTGAAGTTTGTGGGCCGGCCGTAGCTGCAGTTGTGATGATATGTGCAGGTGATGCATTCAGCAGGCAGTTTTGTGCACAGGCCGCTGCTGGGACACTGTGAGGTGTCATTATCCCCGGTCACTGTTGAGGAGACTGAAGGCAGACACACAGCGGTCAGTCTGACACACATCTACATCCGTTCATCTGCACACACTGAGGCTGAGTCTGACCTGAAGATGCAGTGAGGGCCACCGGGCTGCTCATCACCGGACCCTGCTGGCCCGTGTAGGGCGGATCCTGACCCACATGAGGAGAGCTCAGGTACCCTGACAACAGTCATCAATCACGGAACAATACTGATGCCATTTCAATCATTCGACCATAACACTGACATTAACGGGGCGTGTTTTTCTGCAGGTGTACGTAAGCAACAACACGGCACATCAAAAAACATGTTTGGGTATTTAATATTACACATGGTGTTGCCATATTAGCAAAATGGCGTTTCCGTGGTACGTTTGGTGTGGAGATCAGACTTACCGATAACACACTCGGAATAAACGTCCAACAACAGCAGAACTGAGATCAAATGTGAGCGTGTGTGAGCAAAAAAAACCCTTTTTATTCCGTTTGCTGCCATCGCGAACAATGACGCTGCGCAGATGACCAGACGACTTCCGCTTACGTCAAGCACCCCAGAAGAGGACATTCATAATACAAGTCCCGTTCGCTCCCGTTCGGTGATACTATTTTAGCGTAAACTTACATTAAGTTATGGTTTTACTAACATCAAGTAACTGGTTTTAGCACAAACAAGTTCAAATTTTAACTTTTGTTTGCAAGAAATACAAACAGCAGTTTGTAGCTGTAAGACATTTCTATCAAAAAGTGTAGGATACAAAGTAAACATTTTCTTCAAGAGTCTTTATTTCATAAACATACAGACACAAATTCATAACAAACCGTAACCCTTTGTTCTCCAGACAGAAATCAAGCTTAAAGAAAAAACTGTACTGTGCTGTACGCAATCTACCTCCTCTTCCTCACATTTTCTCATCTACTTCACTATTTCTCTTTTATTCATTGCTTTTACTTCTCTATTTTCCATCTCTACTTTTTAGAAGAATAAAGACTCAGAACATCAGAAGACTTCCTCAGCGTTCCCACATCTGGAATGCTTCAGTAGAGTCAGTCTGGCCATCACTTCCACCACTGTCAGCTGTCCATGGATCTTGTTGTCTCTGGTGCGCACGTTCACGCTATGAGTCAAGCGTTCTTTCTCACCAACCACTAAAAGACAAACCAACATCAACCAATCAGCAGCAAGTTCAATTTAAGTTCAAGTTCAATTTATTTATAGAGCGCTTTTCACAATGGTACATTGTCACAAAGCAGCTGTACAAACATAAGCAAAAAAGCAAAAGGTGTTTAGAGTAAACTTGAAATGAAACCACTTTAAAGTAAACAGATTTAAATAAGAGAAAGACAGAACACATTAATAAACAAACAATCAAGTGTCAATAAACTCATTCATAATATATAAATGTGCATCACTGACTTTACATCTTACCCAAAATAAAATTGTACTGCAATAGCTGAGCATTGCGTATTTTCTTGTTCAGAAGACAACCGGAATCCAGATCAGCATCAGCCATAAAACCAGATTCAACAAAGCGCTTGCACACCTGCAGGAGAAAACCAGCTTAACATTGTGTTTCCTCCAAACTCTGTGGAGCAGTCAATCTCAGAGCTACATGCTGTACCTGTCTGGCATATTCACCAAGAGATGGACTGACAGGCACCAACATCACCTGGCGTGGAGACAACCAGAACGGCCTGAGAAAAGAGTGAGACACACTGTGCATTTAAACATGCTCATGCTGAGAGCTTCGTGTTGCAGTAACGAAAAACATGACACTATCAAAATCTTTGTCAAATGTAACCACTTTGACATAAGAGTTGTTATACATTAAGAGTATGTTATGGTATTTTGAAAGAAGGGTTTACTGAAACTAAGCCACAGAGGTCTTGTTCTGGTCACACAGATGAAAACATGATTGACCACATGTCCTCACTGGCTGACAGCTGGTCAGAAAGTCACATGATAAATAAATGCCTGATCACCCCAATTACTGCCTGATTACTAGAATGCAAACCTGCTAATGCACTAACTGAATTAAAGAGACCCTGTACCCATCATAAACTCAGTGCAGTGATGCTCACCATTTGCCAGCATAGTTCTCTGTGAGGATGGCCATCATTCTCTCCACTGAACCCAAAACGGCTCTATGAATGATCACTGGCCTGACCTTATCATCACCATCTCTCCTGTAATGATGACAGCAGGTAAAACACTGACACATCTGACACCTCTCGCATTGAGCTCTGAGCTGCACTCACCCCACGAAGGTCAGATTGAAGCGGATGGGTAACTGGAAGTCCAGCTGGATAGTGGCACACTGGTGATATCGGCCAATGGCATCTTTAATCTTAATGTCGATCTAAGATGGTAATGAGTAAATGAGTTTGACTGAGATTTTCTCTAGAGGTTAGAAACACAACAATAGTCTAATGGAGACTGGACCCACCTTTGGTCCATAGAAAGCGCCATCACCTGGATTTAGCTTCCATGGTTCACCAAATTCATTCAGGCTGTTCTCAAGTTGCTGTGAAACCCAGAGGAGCAAAAAACTCTAGTTAATACTTTGCAGTGCACAGACAGATGTTCTTTATCTCAAATCATAGATGAGTACAGTTCTGGAACCTTCTCAGCCTGGTTCCACACAGCAATGTCTCCCAGAAACTTCTCTGGACGTGTGGAGAGATGCAGTTGGAAGGAGAATCCAAACACATCATAGACACAGCGCAAGAAATCCAGACACCCCTTCATCTCTGACTCGATCTGAAAATAAAAACAATTCCAGGATCCCATTTCCTTAAATCCCATTCCTGATTTGATTTTGATTTCTTAAGCCTATAAAATCAGATTCAAATAACTAATTGTGATTAAGCACAACTAGTCACAAACTCAAAAACAATTAAGTTTGTGGATTTTATACACATTTGTCCGTTTATCCCACATAGTACTAAAAATGTAAATGTTCAGCATCCACGAATCAGATCACCTGATCCACAGAGCAGAATATATGAGCGTCGTCCTGCTGAAAGCGCCGGACTCTGGTGAGACCCGTCAGAGTTCCAGAGAGCTCGTTCCGATGCAGGACACCAAAATCAGCCAGTCGAAGAGGCAGCTCACGCCAGGAGCGTGGACGATGACTGAACATCAGACTGGACATGAAAGGAGAGAGACAGACAGTGATTGAGACAAAGAGAAAGCGAGATGGTCTAGAGGTGTATGTAGGTGAGGTGTGTTTGTCTGCGGGTTACATGTTTACCAGTGGCCAGGGCAGTTCATGGGTTTGAGAGCAAACACGTCCTGCTCCACAGGGAAGGAGAACATGTTCTCATTGTAGTGCTGCCAGTGAGCCGATGTCTCCCACAGTTTACTGTTATAGATGTTTGGAGAGGCCACTTCCTGAAACCCTCGCCTGCAGTATTCCTCCTACACACACACACACACACAGTTATTGATATTAATATCATAAGTAAATAAATTCTATAAATATTTTCTTTTGTAATGCAACATGGCAACAATCTTATCACAATTTTACAATTTTCTTCATGTTGGTTTATATATAGATATATATAGATATATATAGACATAGACTTTACAATCAGCATGCGGGGTCAGATTGTGACCAGACATGTTCATGAGACTCTGCTGTAGTGTTGAGTGACATTACCCTGATAAACTCTGTTAGTGTGTTGTAGATATAAGCTCCACAAGGCAGGAAGAAGCAGCTTCCTGGACTCAAATCATGGAAAAAGAAAAGTTCCTGATCCTACAAATCATTGGGGGGCAAAGATAGAGAGATATCACACATAAAGAGGAAATGACATGTTTCTCCACAGGAAACTGAGGTCACACATTTAATCTGACAATCGGCCCTAAAATAAAGCGAGACAGAAATAGCATTACAGTGAGAATGATACACCATACCAGTTCTACATGCAGCACAGCAGTTTTCTAAGCGTTTAAAAGCAGAAGTTGGTTAATAGAGTGAGAGGTGAGAAATGTTTAGAGCTGCATGTCACTGCAGACACATGAGAAACCCCTTTTCAGATGATAAACGCTATTATGAAATCTATAATAAAACATGAAAAGAATCGCCGGCTATAAAGCTCGAGCTACAAACCTTTCCAATTTTGCGGTGGTCTCTATTTGTGGCTTCCTCTTGGAATCGCTCCCATTCCTTCAGCATTCTACTGTCAGGAAACGAGATTCCGTAAATCCTCTGGAGGGTCTCCATGTCTGCACGACCTTCCCAGTATGTAGATGAGTTCTGAGCATCAGTTAAATGAACTTTTCATTATCTGATGTTTTTGTACTGACGCTAACAGTATGTGACTGTGCTAATATTTAATTTCCTGTTAAACATCTGGCTCTTTATTTGCTTTACATTTACTGCTGTGCAAAAAACAATGATTTCTGTCATCAGCTACTACAGACGTGTTACCTTATAGATCTTTAGAGCTTTGATTTCACCCGTGTGTCGTACATGCGGCCCTCTGCACAGGTCAATTAAAGGGCCACACCTACAAAAGAGAGAGAAACCAAATACTGACATTAGACAATCAGAGGAAGAAGAATGACATTAGCAGAGCAGAAGCTCTGGTCTTACCTGTACACGGTTGTGGTGGGAGTGGACACCTTCTCATTCAGAATGCGACATTTGAACTTGTTGTACTACAAGAAAACAAATTAAAACTTAGATTTAATACAAGTTGATGTTTAACACTGGTAAAATCTTCAAACTTTAGATCTCACCTTAAACATCTCCAGCAGCGTCTCCTTGCTAATCTCCAGTCTCTCAAACTTCTGTTTGTCCTTCACGATGCTTCTGCAGATGTTCTCCAGACCACTGAACTCAGAGCTCGACACGCCTCTGTGAAGAACCGCACAGACAATTTCAACATGACTGGACCGGACACACGTACCATACAGCAGAGCTCTACAGACATCTTCACTCACTTCTGTCCATCCAGGAACATGTCGTAGTAGAATCCATTCTCAATGGGTGGCCCGTAGCAGAGACATCCACCGTAGAACCTCTCCATTGCCTCACCCAGGATATGAGCACTGGAATGCCAATAGACCTTAGACAGAACACAATCTCTGTTAGGACTCTGTTAAACTGTAGGATGTAAAGGTGTCAGCTGGTGTCACTCACAGCCTGAGCATCCTCATGCTCAAAGCGCAGCAGCTCCAAACTGCAGTCCGTTTCCAGAGGCCTTTCCAGATCCCACAGGTCTCCGTTCACTCGAGCAATCACACAGTTATCTGCAAAACCCTGACTGAACACCAGAACATAATCATTCAACTTTCCTCTGGATCAGATTACTGGACACTGCTTTACCTGACATCACTGCTCGTGTTTTCAGGGGTTCTGATCATTTTTACAACAGGGTTGATGAGAGCTCCTCACCTGATGTCACAGGCCAGTTGGTACGGGCTGCTCACCCAGGCTGTGGCCTGAACTGTTTGTCCATCAGGCAGCTGAACAGTGATGAACTTATTGCTCGCCGCTCGCTCCGCCAGAATACGATCGTTCTCTTTCTTTAGCTGTTCATAAAGCTCTAGACGCTCAGAGATATAAGCAGGCCATGGGTTCAACTGTATGAGAGCACACAGTGGACAGGATCTAAAATGAGACATCAGCTGTGCTTATACTATCATAGGAATGTTGCTGATGCAACCACAGTGCAACCCAGAACCCTACAGACCCAACCCTACAGACCCAACCCTACAGACACAACCCTACAGACACAACCCTACAGACACAACCCTACAGACACAACCCTACAGACACAACCCTTCCTGTGTGAGTCCACAGTAAACTGACCTCTCCTGCTGTCTCTGGCTTCACCTTCTTCTTCTCTTCATTGCCGGCGCTGCCTCTTAATGACGTCACTTTCGACTGAAAGCAATCAAAGAAAATACATTACAATATCTATCTATCTATCTATCTATCTATCTATCTATCTATCTATCTATCTATCTATCATCACTAATGGATGAATCACGCACCTTTGAGCTGATCTTCTTCGGTTCCTCGGTCTGGTTCTGCGCGCTCCTCTGGTTCTGCGCGCTCCTCTGGTTCTGCTCCTCCAGCTCCTGCTCGGTTCGCAGGGCCCGGCGGAGGTGCAGCAGCCGGTATTTGAGTTTCTCGTTTTCGGTGCGCAACGGCTCCAGGGTCGAGCTGCTCGCCAGGGTGCTGAAATCGAAGCCGCCTGTCAGTCCCTCCTGCAGGCGGCTGATCTCACGACTCAACGCCGCGATCTGCTCCTCCTGTGCGGCCAAACGTGCGGCCATGCGCTCCGCCATATTTAAAGTCCCACAGCAAACCGGGCAGACGGGGCGAGCGCCCGTTTATGACCGTGTCCGGTGGGTGGGTGTCACCTGCAGGGGGCGCTGGACGGCCCAGCAGATCCTCCTTTATTGAGCCTCGCTTAAATCTCGCGGCGGTTGTTGAAGACGTTTCTGCACCAAAAAGTAAAATCATTTAAATGTGTTGATTACAAGGATTTCTAAATGATAAAAAAATAAAAATCCCATATATCCTCTATCGAAGCCATTAAATAAAGACGATTGATCCACTAATCACGTTCGGATATGATTGGACCTTCCCAACTCCGATGAGAAAAGTAACAGACTCACACGATGACGCTGGTTTCGACGTTTCTTCCAGATGTAAAGTGCGACGCATGAAGTCTCCCTTCAAAGTCTATTATAGAGGCCCATTAATCAATGAATTATCCATTATCGGGTCTCAAGATGTTTAATATTATCGTGTGTGTTTAATCTCTTGCGGTAAAGCGCTCAAAACCTCACTTTAGTGCTTATAAACGTACATGTTTTGGACAGTATTCATTGGAAGAAGGAATGGTTACATTTCTAATCAAATCAGAGAGGCAAGATATACTGAAAGAGATATTTCTGTGTTTCTGGCAGAGACTTTGTTTGAAACCAGGGCCTGTAAAGGAAACATGTTTTATAAACGTCCGTGTTCCTCCAGAGCGGAAGGGGCGCCGTTTGCTCTCCTGCGCGGACGCAGCAACCAGTGAAGCCGTGACGGCTGCTCGTTTCCGTCAGCGGTGACCGTGTCCAGAAGGGGACGTAGAAGTGAAATACGACCGCGGTCATGGCACAGGTATTGATGTATCAGCCCTGTAAATATGTATGTATATAATGTAATATAATAATATAATATAATGGCTAATATGTGTTACATCAGCCACCGCTGTGTCTGGAGATCACCATTATTGTTTAAAAATAGTGCGACGTGAACACAGCGCTGCTGTCAAATGTCGTTAAATGCTTAATGTGCTTTTGTCTGTTTTTGGGAAACTGTTCAGTTTGGGGGCGGGGAATGCAGCACCTCTGTAGAGTTAAGGGTCAGACAGACAGACAGACAGACGCACAGCCCTTGTGTCTGAAATGTCTCATTATTGTCTAGGAGCGCTACAATATATTTACATAACGTGATATGTCGGAATATCATCTTGACATGTACCACAGACGATGCATCAGACTCATCAGAGCTTCCTAATGTCCCAGTATGTACTGCAGTGTTGACCTCTTACTCCCATTCTCTTTAGAGATTTTATTTCAATTATTTCAATAGCCTTTATATAACATGATTGTTATACGTGATTTAAATGTATAATGAACTGAATAGTGAATGGTTCTGCTCAACGGATTCCGCATGTAATATGACTAAATATTTTGATAAACGTTAAACTACTTCATTATTATAGAACAAGACTGACTTTTTTGTCATTTGTTTCAGACGCGTTGATGTCTGAATAAACCAGCAGCCCCTCCTGCAGAGGTGTGGAGTGTGAGACATGTTCCGACCGGCTCCGGCATCACTGCGTCGGCTGTGTGAGAAAGTTCTGCCATCGCTTCTCACAAAGGCCTGCTCGTCCTTCCCTCAGGAAGAAAACCCAGTCGCTGTGGACGCCCTGTACAACCTGTCTGTAGACATCAGTAAAGTGCGGAAGCTGAAGGGTTGGGTGTTGAGACAGAGACCTATGTTTGTGCTTGAGGCTGCAGCCCTGCTGAGGGAGATGGGGGCTAGTGGACGGGTGATTGCCCGTGTCTTGGAGCTCCACCCAGAGGCCGTCCTCTGTAAACCAGAGCAGATGGAGGCACAGAGAAAGCTGTGGATGTCAGTGTGCGCTAACCAGAAGGATTTACTGGGGATTATTGAAAAATTCCCTGCCTCCTTTTTTACTTCAGCCTCTGATCACGATAAACAGAAAGCAAATATTCAGTACTTCCAAACACTGCATCTTCACAAACGCATCATTAGTAAGCTCATGGCCACCGCCCCTCAGAGCTTCAGCAGACCTGTGGAGCAAAATGAGGAGATGGTGCAGATGCTGCAGAAGACCTTTCTACACTTGGGTGGCACAGAGGACAATATGAAGATCTGGCTTCAGAAACTGATCACTCAGAACCCTCACGTGCTTCTGAAGCTCCCAGAGACTCTGCAAACGAACTTCCTGTTCCTGCGTGCCAACGGCTTCACCAGCAATGAGCTCCTGCAGCTGCTGTCCAAACTAAAAGGATTTGTGACAGAATTGAACCCTGAAAGCATGAAACTCACGTTGAGCTACTCACAGGAAATGCTGGGCTGCACAGAAGCAGAGCTCAGGCAGATGGTACTTCAGTGTCCAGCCTTGTTATATTATTCTGTGCCTGTACTAGCCGATCGGTTCAAAAGTCTCCTCGCTGCTGGAGTTAGTACAGAGCAGATCATGGAGACACCCACAGTGTTGGAACTGACAACCCAGATAGTTCAATTCCGCATTCAGAAACTGCGTTCCTCCGGCTACGATGTGAGAACAGGCAGTCTACAAGTCCTCAATGGTACCAAAAAGGACTTTGAGAGGAGTTCTGGAAAGCTGCATCTAAGGCCGGAGAGGCCACTTTTTGATCCAGTAGCACCACTTAGCACAGATGTTTAAGGATTGTGGTGCTACATTTGTACTGAAGTGCAGAGGTGTTACACTCACACAATATTAATTGTTTACTTAATAAATGAACTGAAAAGTACATAATTGAATGTTAACATTGTGCATTACATTTACATTTATTAATGTTCTAAATAGAACATTAGACACAGTTAATGAGAAGTTATGGGCAAAGAGACTGATATGCAACAATGCACTTAACAAAGAAATAATTCATCTAATCAATGGTAGCAACAACTGATGTTCAGGAAAAGAAATGTTGCTCTTTGTCCATTGTCAGATAAAAGTTAACATTTATTTCATCGTTTCTCTGCATGATCAAAAAAGATTAAGATTGTTCAATTGTTGCGGTGTTTGTGTGTCTGCTTGTAACATTTCTTAGTGTTTGACACAATCAGGTCCAGTAGTTTTAAATCGATATAATTATAAATCGCTAATACCAGAAATTGCAGCTTTTTTGTGGCATAGGAGGACTGGACCTCCCAGCTAGGCCTGGTTTCTCCACCATATGTCACTGAAGGTCTGGTTCTTCTGTTTGTATTGTGTGTCATTTAATACCATCTATTGTTTAGAATTGATTTTTTACATTTTTTTAAAAATATCTCATATTTTGTGTAAAGCTGCTTTGCAGCAATGTAAAAGCACTATATAAATAAAACTGAATGAAATGTGCATTGTTTCAGGATGTAAGTGGAGGGTTTATACGCTGAATCTCTTTACCTCCTAGAAAACCTGACATTTTTCTTACAGCACACAAATGTTTGTTTAAAAAAACAAAGTCATTTTTAGCGAGCTTACAATCTTAAATCTTTGACTTGATTTTGACCCTCAAACTTAAAAACTTTAAAAAAAACTGAGGCTTAATGCTTTGAGATTACTGTGGTTTTTATTTGCAGTTTCATTGCATGTCAGTCATAGAAAAATGCAGGAAATCATGAATTTCTATTTTCTGAAAGAGCAAATGTTAAACTTGAAAAAAGGTGAAAAAAAAGGATCTCAAAAGTAAAAGTGTAACTACTTCTTTTCCAGTTGTGTGATAAATTTGACAGTGAAGTCCACAGTAAAAGTATGAAGGATTTAAATGAATGAGAGGCTGACTGGAGGCTCGAGACAGAAGCCCTTTACTGTCTTTGAAGGTTTTAACAGTTTAGATGAAATTGAGGTCTGATGCAGTGCACAATGTCTGCATCACTTAAAAAGCTCCAGCTGGTAAAGACAGGTTGTTGTTTCCAGGTTTTTTTCCTCCATTCCCCAGCAGAGATAGATCTGGCCATCCTCTGTCCTTCTGCTCATCCGGGTTAGCGGCTGCCACACACTTCTCCTTAAAGAGCCGCTTGTGTTCCTGCTTCAGCTCCTGGTACGAGCGGGAGAACATGTGGAAGATGGAGGTGGCTGGAAAGGCCATGATGAGGATCCCACTGAGAATGCTGCTGAGCGCCACCACCTGCCCTGGAACGCTCCTGGGCACCATGTCCCCATAGCCCACTGTCGTCATGGAGATGATGGCCCACCAGTAGGAGGCGGGAATGCTGCTGAAATCCTGCGCTCCGGTCAGCTCGCTCTCTGCCAGGTGCACCAGCGGTGAGAAGAGCGTCACCGCAACGCAGAGGAAAAGCAGCAGCAGGCCGAACTCCCTTGTGCTGCGCCGCACCGTCAGCCCCAGCGTCTGCAAGCCCAGAGAGTGACGGGCCAGACGCATCACGTACAGAATACGAAGGGCACGGAGGATCCTCAGGACCAGACCCAGTTTGTCCAGGTAGCCCTTTCCTCCTGAAGGCCTCTCGTGCTCTCTGCTGGGGTTCTCCTGCTCCACAAACAGAGACACGTAATACGGCAGGATGGCCAGGATGTCTATGATGTTTAGGGGTCCGCGGATAAACTCCAGCTTGCTGTGGGCCTGTGTAAAACGCAGCAGAAACTCGAGGGAGAACCAGGCCACACACACCGTCTCCACGATGAACATGTGGAGACATTTCTGAGAGCACACACCCTGTGTGAGGAGAGTGTGAAATTACTTACAGCTCAACACAAGCACAATTAACAGCATATGCTGATCAGTATGGATATTAATAATAACATTACATAAATAAAAAACACTTAAACCTTTACAATGTAAGAGTGTGTTTCTTTAAATTTAAAGCTAACTTTGACAGGTGAAGATTCAGTCAGCCCAGGGTACAAGATATTGTGCCATATCGTGAACAATGAACACAATGAACAAATTACACAATGTTCATTTCAAAATGTTAAAAATATTAAATTCAATTTTCTATTGTGTCTGACAATAACTGAAAATATCATACTAGGCATGTTGGAAGTGTCCCAAATCATCTTTCCTACATACTATACAGATCTGATTGCTCACACACTGAAGAGTTCACAAAGAGCAAGCAGAAGCCTCTGCCATCTTCCACTTACTGCCAAATCATCACTACACGCCTCACAGTTTTGTACATTATTTAATTTTCATGTCTCTGAGAAAAGTTTTTCTGATGCTGAAAACCAAAGCAAATACATGTTACATTCTTAGCATTAAATACCTTCTTCAGTGAACCAACTAACTATTAAATACTTTATTATTTACCTTACTAGCTTACAGAGATAAAAGTTCAAGTTTGCTTTTATTTTTGGGTTAGCTCTATTAAGTACTGAAGGTTGTTGCTGCCACAGCAGCAGAAATAGCCAGTAACTCAGTAAACAAGTAAACAAAAATAATAGAACTCAGTTTATGAAATGAAATAAAAATTTTATTTAAGAGAAAGATTTAGAGAATGCAGAGGTGCATTGTCTAATACATTTTTTTCTTGGCTACACTTCCTGTTTACTAGAGATTTGCTGTCTGGTCTTGTCTGATCAGATATTGAACTGTAGGCTGAAATGATGGTGAATCTGCATGTACAGTGACATTTATTGAATACATTTCATGCTTGTCAACTCACAGAACTGAGAAATGTCAAAGAGGCAGTCTTTGATGAGTCCCCCCCCACACACACACTTGGCAGTGTGAATTAAACATGACAGCAGGACTCTTGCTGTTGGACACTACCTACTAGTGTAAGTGACACTGCTTGTCTAAACTAAGTTTAACCTTTACCTATGCTGTACAATGTGAGGCGTCACCTAAATGTGATTCAAATGCATAAATTTATTAAGGCCTGGGTCTGGTACTTGACCTCTCCCAGGTTCATTATTGTCTGTGTGTGTTTGCTGATGTTGGGCCGGTTCATCTTCTCTGGGTATTGACTGACATTGGAGAGCAGTGTTGAAATGCATTCATTATTTCTCACTAGTAACAGTGACACACATTGCTCACATTCTACTTACAGCAAAAGGGTTGGTAAGTCAGTTACTTCCTATATGAAGTCACACTTCACTACTTTAGGAAACATGTTACACACGAATTTACAGATACATTTTCAGTGCGGTTGGTTTGATAATAAAGCATCTAAATGTTTGAGAGCAAACATTAAAATGACACTATTTACTGTGTCTGTACATACTCACTCTATTTTCCTCCGCTCTGAGGTCAGGCATGGTACTAATGCACAGACTGACCACAGTCACTGCCACCATCAACACAGACAGACAGGCAAACATCTTCCCTGGCAAGCCTGACTGAGGGTTCTCCACCATGTCCCTCAGATCATTCATGAACTTGTGGTAGCATGTCTGATGAGCAGGAGGTCGCTGCTGCATGCTCTGTCGTCGCCGCTCCTCTTCTCGCCGCCGGAGCCCTGCAACCTCCTCAATGCGCGCAAACATCTTGCGCTTGCAGCAGCGCTGCATGTATGCCGTCTCCACGCCCCAATAGTTCAGTTCATCCTGCAGCGAAAGAACACACATCTCACGCAACAGACGCAGCTTTCCCGCCGCTAGAAAGTTGACAATAACTCTGAATGCACTCGGGCTTCTATCGAAGAAGAATTCGTGACACGTCTCATCATAATCATCACAAACGCCAGCAATCTCTTCAGGACTGCTGCTGTGCTTCAGACGCCCTAATCGTGTTAAGGGAAACTGCTCAAGTGTGCTCCAGGGAAAGGTGTACCGATCCCCCCCCACATTGATGAGGGCCTGCAGGCTGTGGTCTATAGAGCGCAGATCTTTGGGTCGGTGGATAAACCGAGCGCGCTGATAGCGCACGCCTTTGATGGTCTGTGTTTCTGGAGTCTCAGTAAAGAGGAGCTCCAGGCTGCTGTTGTCACTGAGCGAGAGGTTGCTGAAGTCATGGTTGGCATTGCTGATGATTGGCATGGTGGCATTGAAGATCAGAGGAAGACTGAGGCTCGGGCTGTCTCAGGCTGTCTAAGGCTGTCTCTCACCTGTGTTGAACAATGAGGTGTTGAACACCAAAGTGGATTCCACAGAATCTGGTGCACAACAAAGCAAAGAGTAAAATTCACTGTAATCACACTTAATCAAACTGATAGGAAATTAGGAAGTTAATGTTAATAAAGCAGACAATACGTTATACGTGTATGTGTGACAAAACGTCAAAATAACAATAGCTAAATTGCAGTAAGGTTTCAGTGTGACGTTATAAAAACATTATTTAAAACACCATAATAAATACATTTTTAAGTTTTGTTCATGTGCAAACTGGAAACTTATTAAAGCGTGATTTCTGTCAAGGATCTAATGTCAATAATAAAAAAGCTCAATATTTAGTGAAACATTTTACACAGGCTTTGAAAGCACAAACTGAAGTGTTAAAAACTCTCCTGACAGAGGAAAGCAAAACGAGTATAAAATAAATGTGAAGGACACAACTCACCCTCACAGTTCTCCTCATTCACAGCAGTGCACACATAAACATCATGTGTGTCACTCAGCTCTGGGCAAACTGTCCAAGCACACAGACGCGTCCTCACTGTCACGCTCACAGTCACTAATGCCTCATTCTGCGTGTGTGTGTGCGTGTGTGCAGGTGTGTGTGCGTGTGTGCAGGTGTGTGTGTGTGTGTGTGCGTGTGTGCAGGTGTGTGTGCAGGTGTGTGTGTGTGTGTGTGTGTGTGTGTGCGCAGGGACCAAATGTCAGAACAGGACGCATGGACCTTTCTTTTTATTCACACATCAAACCTCCCTTTGAGTTGAAACTGGAATTTGAGAAGAGCCAGGAACACAGAACTCTCAGTTGCACATGCCTTTCTTGTTCTTTGCATGTGTGTCTGTGAGTGATATCTTTGGGAGAAAGAGAAGTAACAAGTTACAAACCAGATATCTCCATACAGATATCTCCATACAGATATCTTCATACAGATATCCCCATGCAGATATCTCCATACAGATATCTCCATACAGATATCTTCATACAGATATCTTCATACAGATATCATCTCCATACAGATATCTCCATACAGATATCTCCATACAGATATCATCTCCATACAGATATCTCCATACAGATATCTCCATACAGATATCATCTCCATACAGATATCATCTCCATACAGATATCTCCATACAGATATCTCCATACAGATATCTCCATACAGATATCTTCATACAGATATCTCCATACAGATATCTCCATACAGATATCTCCATACAGATATCATCTCCATACAGATATCTTCATACAGATATCTCCATACAGATATCTCCATACAGATATCATCTCCATACAGATATCTCCATACAGATATCTTCATACAGATATCTCCATACAGATATCTCCATACAGATATCATCTCCATACAGATATCATCTCCATACAGATATCTCCATACAGATATCATCTCCATACAGATATCTCCATACAGATATCTCCATACAGATATCATCTCCATACAGATATCTCCATACAGATATCTTCATACAGATATCTCCATACAGATATCTCCATACAGATATCATCTCCATACAGATATCTCCATACAGATCTTGTCCCGTGAAGAACTGCAGTGCCGCTGGACAGGTACACATGACATTGACATGTCATCAAACATACTAACAGCAGTGAGAGAACACTCTGCTGTGTTTCATATCCACATTAACTGAGTCTGTTTGCGTCAGCTGCTCCTACAGCCCTCACCCTAGAGCTCAGATTACCTGTAATGACACCTGGATATGAACCTGAGAGCTGGTCACTGCACTTCTGATCTCTGATCAGTTTACAGACTCAAATCAGAACGGTGAAGAAACCTTTTAATTCTCTTTATCTAGATTCTAGATTTATCTAGATTCTATTCTGCAGCAGACCATACCTAAACCTCACCATTGTGTCCACCCAGTGAATCATTCATTATTCATTAGAGAATATTATTATGTATTATTCAATAGAGTGAATTATTATTTATCCCCAGCTTTTAACATTAAGGAGGAGTTGTTTGCCAAGTTACAATTGCTTTTTTCTTTCAGTTTCCTGCATCTCACTAGCAGTTTGAATCTTGAAATGCTAGAGATTGTGACCCTGGATTCATTTCTAAGGCAGATCAACAGAAGAAACACTTGTGCAAACTGTGAACTCATGGAAACTAATATTGTAAGAGCCAGTGGGGTTCGTTTGTTTACTGTTGAGTGAGAAACAGAGCAGATGGCAGACAGTGAGTTTTCTCCTGATAAGTTACACACAGCTTTACACGACGAGGACACGGACGGGCCGCAGACGTCTCGCGATACGTGTCCGTGACGTCAGCGGATCGCCGGAGAGCACGGAGCTGGAGAAATACAGCCTTTCTAATAAACGTTGTTTGTAATTGTGCAAGTGTGTTTATTTATAAAGCATGGCAGAAACAGAGCCCAAATCGGTGCAGGATCTAACAGCGGTGGTAGGTCGAAAAGAAACGACAGATGTGTGTTTTGCTAAGCAAGGCTAATGCTAGGCCTGTTTGTGTAGATCATTTCTTTCATTCAATCTTTAAATGATGTGAGAATATGACGATGTTTAACGAGGTGTTTTATCTGGTTCATCTGGTTTTATGTGGGCAAACAAACAGAACAGTGTTCATATATTGTAATCGTTGTTGCTCAGAGCTAACTCTGGTGTTGTGATCTCTCTCTGTCTCAAACAGGTGCAGACTTTACTCCAGCAGATGCAGGACAAGTTCCAGACCATGTCAGACCAGATCATCGGGAGAAATATCCTTCCTCATGCTGACACATTACTGCTCTCAGAGGTACCTTACAGTTAGCAAGCTTAATGAAGGTGCTTAATGTCATTTGTTCAACTTACTGAATAACTGTGAGGGAAACTAAACATGATGATCAAATCTACATGTAAAGCTGCAGTGTACAGCCTAATTCTGGAACTACAAGACTACCAACATCCAGTTATCGTCATCCAATCGCATGTGAGATCCACCTCCTGTACGTGTTTTAAGCACTCATTCAAAGCATGAGAAGAGCAGCATTTGCTTAAAAGTCTTGATGTGTGTGTTTGGATTGTGCAGTATTCCCATACTGTGTTCTTTAACAAGCGTCACTTGATGAAATGAGCACACGCATCGATGATCTGGAGAGGAATATAGCAGACCTGATGACTCAGGCAGGAGTTGAAGAGACTGAAGGAGAGAACAAGGTCAAAGAGGAAGAAGCGTCCTAGTCCAGGTATTTAACTTGCTTTTCATTGCTTCAAAGGATTGTTTGGTTCTGGATGAAAACTTTTTGTTTCACTCTGAAATACTGTAGTAAGTGCATTACGTTCATTCAGTGTTATTTTCCACAGAATTCTGACGATACAGCCTCTCAACAGGAGCAGCAGGACTCCCTTTTTGCTGTCTAACAAGTTCTGATTTGATGTGATGCTTTTTTTTAAGGATTTGAATCAAGGTTGTGATACTGTTATTCTACTGATTTCCCTTTATCTGTAAAAAATGTCTGAAAACTTTATAAACCCACAATAACAACCAACTGTGCAACTGTATAACTGCACAACTGCAGAACTGATTTTGTTGTTGGATTAAAGTGGTTTCATAAAACCCGTCTTGGCTCTCTTCATTGAGCTCTTCCTTTGAAACAAACAATGAAGGGTGTTCATACAGGTTTCACTGTTTATCTGCTCCTCCAGAAAAGTCATTGTTGCATCTTTGGGGTTTAGGCTGCAAAAGTCTGTTAGGTTGAATTAATAAAAATGTAAAACACTTTGCATGAAGTTACTCTATGTTAAGATGGTGAAAGTGAGGATGATTAAATCTGATTCCATCTAAACAAGTTTTGCTCTCAGTGTAATGCTAATCCTAAATCCTTTCCATTAAAACATGTTTTCCTACAAACTACTAAATGAACGTTTATTATAATGATTAATTCTTGAAACTTCGGTGTTCTGAGGTTAAAATTGTCTGATAATTGTCTGTAAATCCGAACAATGGACGATTTGTCCCAATTTAAAAATAAAAATTAACTTTACCAGGAAAATCCCACGTTTGCAGCACATTTGTTTGTTCCTCTTGTCAGAGGAATAAATACACTTTGATAATGAAACAGATTTTAGACTAGCCTTGATTTTTTTTAAATCACCTTTAAACACCTACAACAAAAACAAACACGTAGACCAGTGTTAAAGTTATTATTGTTTGCAATCCTGTCTAAAATATTTAGTAAAGAACAGAAACATTATAAAATGAACATACAGAGCGATATATAATTATTAATCTTATTAAAACATGTAGTTGCGTGGAAACGCATTTATTCTGAAACATTAACGTTTAATATGAAACGTTGAACGCGTGTGACGTCATGGCGCGTCACTGAGGCGTTTATCCGCGCGCGCAGCGCGTGAGTTCAGACGTTTAAACGCGCCGACAGCATGTCGGATCCTACAGCAGCTGGAGCTGATGCGGTCCGTGTTCCCGGACCTCAGCATTCCCAGAAACTTCTAGGGGCTCTTCAGTCTTTCAGACAAGAACAGAGTTTTCAGGATGCCGTGCTGGTTTTGGAAGGAGAAGAAATACCCGTTCAGACAAACATTCTGGCTGCCGCCAGTCCGTACATAAGGTATGAGAGCCGCCGCGCGTGCTCGCAGCCTCGCGTCACGTAGAGCCGCCGCGCGTGCTCGCAGCCTCGCGTCAGGATGGGTTGGTCCACGTATCCATACTGCGACCTGTTATGTAACCGATCCATGAAAACCTGTAAATCTTCTGACTTTCTGTCACCTGCGTTGATTATATATTGACTCACGGCTTGTAAAGGAAAATCTCAGATGTTCTTATATCTGTAAGTAAACGGTTTGAAATGAAGTTTCTGTGCATTAATCTAAAGGATATTCTTAGGTAACAAACCCGCCCAACAAAAACATCAAAAGAGCTGTTCTTTTTTCCCATAGTAAGAAGCGTTTACGTTTTACACTTAGCAGACAATTTTATCCAAAGCCACTTACAAATGACAGAACAATCAAAGCAGGTAACAGAACAGATCCTCAGGCTGATGTTTTAAAGTGATTCTACAACATGTTTTAGGACCGAATTAAATTCTCTGGCTCTGTGTATAAAATCCAGCTGCAGGGAGTCTCAGTTTCTACTGTAAGACAGATACTGGCCTATATTTTCAGCGGGCAGGTGACTGTATTTATTTACACATGTACTGCATGTAATTATAACCTTGTTTCCACATTTACAGGTTTGTATGTTTCGTTCCAGGTAAACATTTGATGGTTGTTTGAGCACTGCAGTTTAAGCTTCATGAATGTCAATGTCCGTTCAAGTGTTCTGTTTACTGCTGCCCAGATGCAGAAATTCTGCCTGATATAGATAACTGGTAACTGACAAGTGATAAATAGTAAGTGATAACTGATAACTGGTAACTGGTATGAAATGCAGATGTTTTCAATCTAATATCAATCTGTTTCGTATTACAAAACTGGGATCACACTGAAATGTGCATCCATTGCATTCATTATTAATGACATAATTACAGAGACATATGGCTGTTTTACATCGCAAATTTTGTGTGCTACAGTTGGGATTTCAAGTCTTCATATCTTACATATCTTGCTTACAGTTTCGTCGTAGTCTGATTACTGGTGTTAATCAGACATGAACTGATATAAATATGCCACAGAGATTGTAGCACCTCTTGTATGATGATGGTCAGTTTGGTTCTCCTCCTGCAGGTCCACATGAAGGAGGTGATGTCTGCGGTTTGGGTTCAAGGTCTGGAGCAGACGTATCTCCAGGAGCAGTTGCTGGGTGACTCTCTGATGAGGGAGGTGATAGGGAGCTGCTGTATGGAGACCCTGAGGGGAGCAGAACAGCAGGGGGAGGCGCTGCTTGCCGCATTTAAACCCCGCGGATACTCAGAGTGTATCGTCACGGTCGGGGGTGAGGACAGGAAGTAAGTACAAACGTGCAGAAATATCTGCTTGATGGCATTTGGATATCTGAAAAACTGATTCAGGCTCTGTGCGATTTGCCCATCATCTCTCGGCAGCCGTACGCTGCATGTGTCCTCTGTACGACCGGAGCAGACAGCTGTGGATTGAGCTGCAGTCAATGAAGGAGAAACGTGTTGGGCACGGACTTGTGTCAGCAGGTGTGTGTTTGCTAACTTCAGTCTTTAGTGTGTGATTTTCCTGCCAGGCCAGTAATTGGCAATTATATCATATACTGTAAACTGAACATGTATTACAGATACACATAATTTGACCATTGTTAAATGCGTTTTGTAGTGTGTCTTTTCATAACACATAAGCAGTTTCCTGTATCCCCTTAAATTGTTGAACTCATAATGGGGCAATTACAGCACACCAAACGTTCACCAAAACTAAATTCATTCAGTGTGATTTATTTTGCGTGATAGCTGCAACTAGAAGGATAGTTTCTATTCTGGCTGTTGAAGAATGTCTTTCAATTTGAAGCCACACAACATTTATTCACCTTCTGATCTGGTTTGTCAGCCTCTGTGTAAATAAAGGCAGACGATTGATTCGAGTGTGTGCTTTAGTTAATACACACCATTCTTTTCAGTGAACTGGAGGATTGTTGTTTTTGAGTTGCTGTACACACAGTATTTCACAACAATTGCACAATTTTTAGCTCAAAGTTCTCTTTTGTTCATGTGTGTAGCATGAGTTTTTTACAGACTACAGTGTTTGAACTGAAGATTCCTTCACACTGCTGAGGGATGCGTGTTTGAATGTTACACAGACCTTCAGTCTGACTGTGTGTATCACTTATAATCACTGTCTTGTATAAATGACTGATGGCCTGTTTGTCCAATCAGAGGGCTTCCTGTTTGCAGTAGGAGGAATGGATGACAATGGCATTGTGTTGAGCAGTGGAGAGAAATATGACCCGGAGACCAACAGCTGGACATCAATCCCAGACATGATGCAGGTATGCCTGTCACACGGCAGCCCTTTCAGAGCGTATGGAGAGTTCCACATTGGTCAGTGCACACAGCTTTTCATGTCCACACATCTGCATTTATTCACTTTGATTGCAGATGTTTTTATCCAAAGCATCTTGCCATGCATTTGCGTGACACTGTTTCACCTTCTGAATGGGTTCAGTGCAGTTCTATAAAGACACCAGCAGGTGTCAGTTCATGCTGCTGTGTTTTATGCTGCTGTGTTTTATGCTGCTGTGTTTCATGCTGCTGTGTTTCATGCTGCTGTGTTTCATGCTGCTGTGTTTCATGCTGCTGTGTTTCATGCTGCTGTGTTTCATGCGTCTGAAGGCCAGGCAGCACTTTGGTGTTGCTGAGCTGAATGGCATGATCTATGTCTTGGGTGGAGAGAACACAGAGACTGAGGCTCTTCTCACGATGGAAGTGTTTGAACCCCATTGCAACCTCTGGAGGACCTAACCAAAAATGAGCACAGTTCGCAAGGTGAGCTGCGGCCTTCGGCTGGAACAAACATGCACACATGCACTAAAACGCTTCTCTGTTCTGTGTCCATCTTCTTCAGTTTGGTTGTTGTGCCACTGTGAAGAAGAGGCTGTATGTCATGGGAGGCAGGTCACACGGGAAGGTTTATGACTCTGTTGAGTATTATGATCCTAAAACTCAGCAGTGGACATCTGTCTGCCCCCTGATAGAGCGCAGGTAACATGTTGCCTTCACAGCCGTTTCTGGTGCTTGCTAAAGCGACGCCATGGCATAAATGTTTTAACTGTTAAAAATGTTAACATTTTAAATGTGTATTAGCAGCACAGATAGAAAACACTTTGTTCCCAAGGTGTATTTCTTTATTAAATTTAAAACACCTGTCACCTGTTAGAAAACTGTTCCCTAGCGAATGTAAACGAGATCTTCTTTAGTTTTGTAACACTATATCTGACTTCTGCATTGCTGTTACAGGCACTATATAAACTACAAGCTGAGCAGCAGTATTAGGAGAAATACTTTGAAAGAGTGATTTGCCAAGCTGCAAGCCACAGTGTTTGTCTAGTGTAGAGTTCACAGCACTGATTATTTTGTGTATATACGCTTTTTGTCGGCAGGCACTAGTTTTGATTATGTCCGGGAGTTCCGCAGAAGCACTGGGACGTGGCACCCCACAAGACCCCTGATGCCATCCGATCTGAGTAAAACCAGCTGCGCCTCTCTTCGTATCGCCAACTGCAGACTTTTCCGCCTACAGCTGCAGCAGGGCCAGTTCAGAATCCGTCTGCAGTCCACATAAACACAGACCCTCAGTCAAACACAGTCCCTCAGTCCACATAAACGCAGATCACAGTCAAACACAGTCCCTCAGTCAAACACAGTCCCTCAGTCCACATAAACGCAGATCACAGTCAAACACAGTCCCTCAGTCTAACACAGTCCCTCAGTCAAACACAGTCCCTCAGTCAAACACAGTCCCTCAGTCAAACACAGACCCTCAGTCAAACACAGTCCCTCAGTCCACATAAACACAAAAGACTGTCTGTCTTTTGAATAGCAATATATTTAGAGTTCAATGAATAAGGGAACAAATGTAAACATATCAGGTTAGTTGTTTTGTTGCAGATGTTGATCAAGCTGCTGGACAATGAAGGAGAGAGAGTAACATTGTTAAAACAAACTAGCTGTCAGAGAAATTCTCGTGAATCTGTTTAGTCTGTCTGGTCATGCAGGTGTAAATCCATTAGGTGTTCAAGTGTGTTTACTGCACATACACATGTGTGCAGGTGTTTCTGCGGTGCGAGGCTTCAGGAAACTGCAGGTCATGTTGAGCTGTTGGCATTTGCAAATAATTTAATTTGTTACATTCTGAACTGGACACTGGAGTGTCCAACAAAGTGTCAATTATTCCTTCTGTATCACAAAATGTTATTGATGAATAATGTTGCTCTTGAATACTCTCCAGTTGCAGGATATAACTTGTCAACACTGCATGTAATGTAATGTGTGTTTCTTGCTAATCTGCAAACACGGTACATGAAAGCTGTTAACACATTCACTTAACAATAAATGCTATAAACACAAAATGTCATTGTAATTAATTAATTAGTGTTTGTTATGCAGGGAGGTGTGTGATGTTCAAATTTAAACACTAACACATTTGTCATGGCCTGGGAGGAAGTGATGCAAATCCAATTGCATTCAGAAATTTGAAGGGAACAGTTTTTCAGCAAACAAATCTAGTACTTCACTAAATTGTACTAAATATCAGAATTATCTGGAATGCATGATTATTTTAAATAGTGTGTTGAATTTTTTTCACCTGGTTGAATTTTCCACTCTTAGTTATGATTGATTTTTCTTTGTTAAAGAGATCAAACATTAGATTTCCATCAAGCAGGGGTTGATGTGAGCAGAGGTCTGGGAATACAGATAAGTAACTAGCGCTGCTCAAGCACGCTCATGTCTTGTGTTCAGTGCAGACCAGTGCAGTTCTTCTGGAAGTAGATGAATAAACTGTTTCTTTTTGAGCCTTGTGTTGTGCAAACTGTTGCAACAATGGTACATGCAAACCTCTAGCCATTTTCAGTTAGCAACAACCCGTCCTATTCACAGCTATTTAACAACTTGTGAGGTAACGTCAGGGACGCAAGAATTACATTTACAATCTTTATTTAGTGTGTGGATAGCAGTGTTTGTTTATTCATATTCATTGTTTATTCACTCCTGACTTTTCATATGGGATCAATAAAGCATCCCTCTTATAGCCCTTTAGGTCAGTTAGTAATAACTGCTGAAAGATCTGAGGTTACTGAAAACCTTCACAACAGCACTTTCTGCATGAATCTAGTTAAGTGCTCATACTGACACTCCCTGTATTCAAAAGGAGAGATGAAATGCACACCAGTTAAAATCCTCATCACCACAGCCTGCTTCACTTTCAGCTTCACAGCATGTGCTTGTGTAACATCTGCTCCCGACACTTCAAGGGCTGTTTTATCCATCGCTCAGATTCAGTAAAAGATCACAATTCAATTGGCTGTCCAAATATTTGGTATTTCTGTTTTATTGGTTAAAGAATGAAAACGAAAACCTTTTAAAACTGAAAGTACTCTGCATGGAGGCTGTGTACCTCAGCTTGCATGTCAACATCTGGGTTGGGAAAACAGTCACAGTATTTCAGACTTGTATGTGAAATGTTTAGATAGGCTGTGGATTTATGATTTTGGTTTGGAATCACTGTTCCAGGAAACTAAAGCCATGACAGAAGAGTCAGAAAAGCCACTGTTCAAACTTAAACATTTTTGTCTCACTAGTCAGAACAATAGATGCACATGCCGGTTTTGGTCCTGCTTTGCACTGGAAATGCTCATTATGATCAAATGTGTTACAAGTGTTTCACGTGTGGGTCTTTGTTTCAAACATGTTAACGCTTTTAACATATTTAACATGATATGAAAAACGTTTCTTTCCATAACATGTAATATTTAGCAGTAATTGTTGATGTATGCGCCTGTACAGGAAGGATCCATACCCTTTAAATTCATGTTCCGCTAATGATTGTTTAAGGGTCTCACGCGTCCGTCAAACACAGCTGTATCTTCATCAGTGATGAAGCTGATAACGCGACGGTGTACGACGCACCTGTCACAGGGGACTGCGCGCTCCCTGTCAACCCCGGACCGCGCCGCGGCGCGCGTCCGTTCGCATCCCCATTGACGTCACTCCGCTGTCACATGAACGAGCCAGGACCAATCGACTCCGCGCCACCGAAGCGCCGCTTCCTCCGCGGAGACGGGAGGACAACAGACCGCAGGGATCCGGCTCCGGTGGCTTGAAGAACGAAGTGAATGGCGCGTAGATGGAGCGTCTTTCGCTCCAGACAGGATTAATAAAGCGGGAGTGACGTGCGCCGGGGAGACGCGGAACGGATCCCGGACATACCGAAGGGCTCGCTGGGTAAGAACGGAGCGTGAAGGAAAGACGTTGTTTGGGGATTTATAATAAACACAAAACGACCCTCCTCCTCTTGACAAACGTCGCGACGGACGTATTTAATGGCGTCCGTTTCTTTTCAGCAGCACAAGAGCTTTAGGGTCGAATCACTGTGGATCGCCTGAGCCCACATATGCCCGACACTGGGACGTTACTATCCGGCCTCCAGACCCAAAGAGTGTCGCTTAAAGATGGATATTAGCGGGAGCGGTGGGGAGAACGAACCGCACAACAATCAGTTTTATGCGTCCGAGGAGAGTAAACCGCTGCTGGGGGAGATGTCCGGCCACCAGCCCTCGCCGCCGCCGGAGGGGAACATTAACCGTACCGCGGGGCCCTGCAGCAGGAGGAGTCTCCACAGCGGCATGAGGTACAAACTGCTCCAGGAAGGAGACATCCAGGTGTGCGTGGTCAGGCACCCGCGGACCTTCCTCAGTAAGATCACCTGCAAGTTTCTGCGGCGCTGGGAGCCGCATCATCTGACGCTGACGGACGGCAGCCTGCTGTCAGCCACGGTAAGATGCGCTCAGGTCGGACTGACCGAGACCACAAATGTCTGTCTCCACATCCAAACGGGTCTGTATCGCAGTTTTGGTGTCATAACTGCTTGACGTTGTTGCTTTGTTAATTGTTTTATGGGATTATATTATGGTTTGTCTGAATGACGAAGATGTTCATCATATTTTGTGTCTGTGTTTATTGTATTGCTTTGCTCATTTAAACTGTCACACACTGTCACGTCCAAAGACCAGGATGCAGAACACCAGCATGAATTCTGACAGAAGTCTGCACTGGCCTCGGTCCGTCTCTGGGTCCGTCTCTGGGTCCGTCACTGGGTCCGTCACTGGGTCCGTCTCTGGGTCCGTCACTGGGTCCGTCACTGGGTCCGTCACTGGGTCCGTCTCTGGGTCCGTCACTGGGTCCGTCACTGGGTCCGTCTCTGGGTCCGTCTCTGGGTCCGTCACTGGGTCCGTCTCTGGGTCCGT
>JBAJNP010003455.1:0-31868 GCA_036877545.1 Yasuhikotakia modesta
AGCACCACTGGAACCCGGTGTCCCCACAACCCTATGATAAGTCTGATTTCACTAAAAATTTGAAAATTGTCCCTCTAGTCCGATAAACGGGTATAGGTGTGTGAGTGTGTGTGTGAGTGTGAGTGTGTGAGTGTGTGTGTGTGTGTGTGTGTGTGTGAGTGTGTGTGTGTGTGTGCACACGCTTGTTTTTCGCCACCATCCTCCTCTGCTGAATAGCAGCTGCGATGTTTCCACGACAACCAGTGATTATGGACCACAGTGCAAATCTCATGCGCTGCTCACAGACACAAAGGCGGATACAAAAATACTCCAGGCTCACTTTAATCTGCATCATGTTGAGATGTTTGTGGATCTTCTTCATTTATTATGTGCCATGTCCAAAAAACAAGGTGATGGTGATTTTGTCAGTGAATTGTAGTTCATTGCACATCATTTTCTATGACTATTCAAAGAAACAATGATTGTGTTCTGCTGAGCCACTGCAGAGAGATCGAGTCACACACACACACACACACACACACTTAACAATAAGAGTTTCCAAACAATAACACAATTATATCTGTTGTACAGCATTTTGCCATATGCAAATATTATTAATTAATATTAAGAAGAGAGAGCAGGAGAGAGAGAATTATTTTGTCCAAAAACATTGTACTTTTTTGTATGTACCTTTATTTGTATTGTATGTATTTACTCTGTAGGTAAAGCTTCATTTTAACTGTATCATATTTAACTGTATCATATTTTATTTTTCTGTATTTTATATCTATTTATATATGTTTCTTACAGAGGTTACGTTCTTATTTACTGAGAGCGGGAGGTTTGCAGGGATCTGTCATTCAACACACACACCATGCACTGAATCTATAAGAAATCTTAAAGCTGCTTCTGAGAGTCGAGATGTAAGATGTTCTGGAGATTCGATTTTACAGATTAAGTTTAAAGTAAAGGTCATTTATATAACAAAATACTTTCATAGATGGATATAGATAAAAATGATTTGTTTCTATGGCAACACATCATCTGAGTCCAAGGACATGAATCTCAGAGTAGAAGCTACATTCTGACATGACGTAACATCCCAAGAAACAATCCCAGAATGCATTGCGATAAGTGAAGAAATGTGTCCATGCTGGAGGAAGCTGTCAACAGAAATGGTGCCTAAAAGGTTTAAAGCAATAATACGGATCAAATAATACGGATCAAATTAAATTTCTCTGGTCAAATATTCAATGTTTTCAAGGGTTTTCCTAAATAACATTTGTAACCGTCATGCTGGCTGTCATGTGGTCTTATTTCCAGTTTGTCATGGAAATTGTTGTTCAGATCATAACAGGCTGTTTATTAGTCATTATATTAGTGCTAATTTGCTCCAGTTGTCTCATGTTTTCATATATTTGTTGAGTTTAAGTTGATTTGCAGTCATGGGTCGTGTTGTTTGTGGTTTTTTAAAATCATCCTTCAAAACTGGACCAGATAAGCAAACGGTTGTTGCAGTCGGTCAGTGAGAGAGATTTTAGATGGGCTGTGATTTTAGCAGCATGGGTCATTGCTAACTGTTTATTTTGATTAGCATGGTTGGTGCAAAGCAGAGTTTTACTTTTAGTGGCAGGTTACTGCTATTGTAGTGATTTTACATTCATTCTGAAGGTGGATCTTTTATCCGGTCGCTGTTCTGTGTGTGTTTTAGTCATTAGTGGTTTTTATCCAGCACATCGGGCCTGAGGCTCAACCTCTGATCGCGAGTGAAAAATAACTCGCTGAACTGTGTGTGTGTGAAGCACATGAAATTAATGATGTCAGGTTTTTATTATTGGGTGATCTGTCTCTTTAAGACAGAGATTTACACATCTGACATCTATATGACTGGGACTCGGGCTATAAACCGTGTCCAATGAGGTGAAGCCACAAGTATTAACTGTGATATTCTCTGTGGCCTCAGGATTCATCAGTCACTGAACTCTGGCTGCAAACCCTAGTAAAGAATTTACATTCACACACCATCACAGATTTGATCATAAACCCCAGATTCTTACAAAAACACTGTTATAGTTAAAAATCTGGTCTGGCCCTGACAGTCAAATGACACTTAAACCAAACGCTGCTTTATCAGAACTGATGGAGTCAGTCACAGTTGTGTTGTGTAATAATGTCTGATGCCACATGATGTTCATCTGTTCACAGTTTTTAATGACAAAAGGCCACAATGTGCTAATATTGGTTTGTGGTTAAGTGAATATATATATATATATATATATATATAGTAATTTAATGATTAAGAATAATTTGTCAAAGATGTTTTCAGTCAATAAAAGTGTATTTTGGTCAGTTTTTCACAGTTATTGTATCACTTCAGAAGTATTTCAGAGCACAAATCATTAATTCACAGGTCGCTTCTGAGAAACTTTTATAATTAATATTTTTAATGTTTTTAATAATATATCCAAATAGCATTTGAGAATATATGTGAAATTCTCACAAGCATATGAGCTTTAGGTTGTTAGTTCTGACAACAGATCATCAGTTTTTCTGCTCTGAGCAGTTTAGACCAAAGGGGTTTTTCTCATTATATAAACCAAATGGACCTTTAGCAACCGCAGACACGACACCAAGCAGTAGACTTAATTATCTTGGAATAACTGATAGCAATACAGGATATAATCACGATCCCTGCAGCGTTAAACCTGAGAGATGTGTGAGAGAGAGACGAGAACCAGGTGAGAAGCTGCCAACAGGAGCCGCCTGCAGGGCTGATCCAGGATCAGGTGGCAGGCCGTGATGTTAATGTCAGGTGATGAAAGATGCAAATGATTCTGAAGGGTGAAATGCTGACCTCTAACTGAGTGGTGTGTAGTTGCATCTGACTTCCTGTGAAATTATGACCCCTGTTTTTTTCCTGCTATGTTATGGATTTGGATTAGGTAGCAACCAATCAGAGGTAAGGGAGACATAGTCACATATAGAGAGCAAGCAAAAACGATTTAAAAGAACACAATATTACACCATATTCTTGTGGATGGGGTGGGCGCCATAGCTCTGATTGGTGTTTTTTTAAAGCTTATTTTTCAGGTGATCATTGGTGAAGCAGAAGTCTGAGAGTCAAAGCCTCTTCCTGTCTCTCGTGTGCATTAAACAGATGGTGCGCAGGATACAAACTCCCCAAATAAAAGTGTAATCCCGTCCTCACGTGGGCCGGCGCTGATCAGATTATCCTGTCAGAGCGGAGAAGGTGGAGTTGTGTGTATGATGATGGAACGAACGCTAGCATGTGTTTTCTGTGTTTGAGACAGACTCAGAGAAAACGACAAGAAGATGAGAACAGATGCAAATAATAAAAAAAACCCAGAAATGTGACGCTGTATTACTCTACACTGCTGTGCAGCCGTATAATGTGTATTTGTGTTTAAAGGCCTCACATATATAACAAAATATGCATTTTGTTACTATTGATAAAATGATTAATAATTAATTTAGATTGTTGTCATAATGACCTTAGCCTCAGAGCTGATTTGAAGAGGATTGAGCTCATACAGTGTTGAGTGGTGGGAACTCTGAACGCTATCTGATATTAACACCATACCGTCCCAGAACATAAACGCCTCAGGTGGCATTAAAGTACCTCAATGCACGTTGTATAACGCTGTCTGCTTTTTCATAAAGCCGTGCCCTGAAAATTCTGCAGTGAACATTTGTCAGAACATCTAAACCGCCGTCAGCAGAAAGATCTTTGAAATTAAAATACCACGATACACATTTCAGCTCAGATTGTGTAACTGCAGGGCATGACCACAATAACACAAACGCCTGTGTTGTTATGTGTGACTGCAGCATCTAACACCGATCGCAGCGTCGCCATGGCATCTTTAGGTCACCGCGCACAAACGCTCTCAGATACACGTGTACACATGCCAGGCCCACGCGGTGCAGTCTAGGCCCGAGGGCTGGATGTGGAGGTGGAGAAAGCGAGAAATGAGGAGGAAAAGAGTCTCAGAAGGAGAACGATGATATCAGACAATATGGCAGTAAAAATGACCAAAGCTCAGGTTTTTTGCATTCGATGTGGCAGCATGTGGCTGGTGTAGACACAACAAACAATGTCATGATCTCCAAGAACTGCCTGCATGACACCGTTTATTAACAAAACATCATGTGAACTGAGGAAGAAGTAAAATCTGTACATTCATTTAGCTATATAATAAATCACATGACATTTACAGCTCCTGTGTTCCTAACCTACTAATAACTTTGAAATCATATCCAGCTAGAAGTTGATGTAAATGATAATGCCAACAAAGTGTTTTTTGTTTTTGACATGCTTGGTTATTTAGACAAACAGTTACAATGTTTGGTCTTTTTTGACAAAATAGTGACAAAATTTGCATAAACAATTAGTTCCACAGCGTTGTGTTGTGTTGTTAACACAGTGTTTTGTTGTAACCAGTGGACTCTGAGAGAAGAAGAGAGGGAAAGATCATCTGTTTCTGCGAGTGTTTCTGAGTTGGTTTGGTCTCCATCTGTGACGTGTGGGGAAACCCCAACAGGGAGTCTCTCCAGGGGGTGGAACGCCTCACTGATCATGCAGGACTTATAAAGATTTGAAATGCATTAAACATGAACAATTCCTCTAACTGAACAAACAGAGAATCCCTTTCAACTCTAGAGAGAAAAACTTGGCAGAAAATTCCCAACAACAGGCAAGATCCAAATCTGGTCTTACTTAGCAATGAAATACACAACCATCACCAAACACAGTCTGTTTTCACTGTGTTTTCAGAGTATTTTACCATATTACTGTACCTGTAGTACCTCTGTATGTCCTTCACATACTGCAAAACATGCTGTATATATAGAATATCTGGATGGCCTGCTACATTTGACCAAATGTGAAGTATGCATACTGAACTAGCTGCTGCTTCCCACAATGCATTGCACTCACCTTGACTTTTCATTTCCACTGTGCTGTGCTGATGGAACTGTAATGTTTGATCACAGTAATGACTCCGTTGTTCTGGTTGTATGTTGTTCTGGTTGTGTGGTGTTCTGGACGGGTGTGTGTTAAAGAGCTTTTATTATTGGTTCTTCTTCCTCTGTGCAAGTTATTCATAAACCATTTACAGCGTTCTGGTGGTTAATGTAAGATTAATTTCACAATCCATAAATCTTCACTTTAAACCAAAGAATTGTTTTATGAATGATTTACATACCACCATATCTTTTTCCTGATCTTTACACAAATTTTGAATAAAAATGCCCAATTAGTCTCATGCCATATGAGACTTTATTTCATGACATAAACTTAACAGTCATGAAATCATAATTTTCCACACACTATTTTATGTAACAGCATCCCACAGATCTAGTCAGATTAGCATTTAGCGCTTTCTGATTAACCTGTGTTCAGTTTGGTGGTCTCTGTGCTCTCCCATGCGTGACCTTTCTGTGAAAACAAACAAAGCTACTTTTTGACTTTTGAAAGCGTTTATTCCAGCCAGCGGGTCAGATTAGTGTTTTAAATCATACTGTCAGGCTCAGCCGGGTCCCACTTCTGCTCATAGGCATGAGTTCACAAGTATAAACCCTTATATCATCTGTCTGGACTCGAGCTCAAAGCGATGGAGAACAGCGATCACTCTGTCTCCATACAGCTAATTGTAGACTTCCAGCATGAAGTCAAAGGTCTGTTAGATCTGGGGAACAAGATGTTTTCACCTTCCTGATTTATAGCTTAAAACTGTGTGCGGCTCTCATCTGTTTTCTGCTGTTAATGTACTGATGCTAAGACATACAGTGTTTAGCATGTTATATTCAAGCCGTCCAGCTGTTTTGAATTGAGAGATTTATTCTCATAAAGCTCTTTCTTGACAAACTTGTGTCGAATGATGAAATAAGCCTTTGTTTGCATAATCTTTTCATGTTAAAAAAAACTATTTTAAAGTTCTCACAATCACGGCGCTGTTCGCTCACAAACGCTTGTGTCCCGTGTTCAAATGTGTTCTTGTGGCAGAAAGAAACATCAGTGTTAGTCACCCCCAGATGTCTAAAACTTGTTGTTTTTCAAGTAGCCAGCAGTATGTCAACAGTTTAACTTGTTGCGGTACAGTCAGATAAATGCACACACACTTTACTCTGAGAAAAAGAAACACAAATTTTCTTTTTTTACAAAAAAACTTAGTGTGTTAAAGCTTTGTGAATACATGCATTGCTCTACTGTTAAGTCTCTCTCTCTCTCTCTGTTTCATTCTTATTGTTTGATCTAGTTATATATTCTCCAGGCTTTCATTGTGCCAGTTTATTTGATCACAGCACTCACATAAATAATATATGATTCCATTGTGTTCAGAGATAATTTACTTTTTCAACAACCTAGTGGAGAAAAATCCCATCTTTTATCTTTCAAATCTTGCTAAAATTATTTTACCCAGAACAAAATTGAATTGATGTTCTTTCCTTTTTGGAGAGTGAACTGACACCACCAGTCAGTTTGCATCACTGTGTCGCAGCTTTTCTGATATACAGAACTGAGCAACAGATGTTGGATTTCAGATGTGCTGTTTAAGCAACAGCATAAGGACCATATATTATTATTTCTCTTTATTGGAATACAACTAGATTGTTTTTTATTACAGATCAGAAGCTGTTTTTTTATTTATCAGCTTTCAAACCTAAATGAAATGAAACAAAATTTCTAATTGTAATCTGAAGACTTCAGGACAGTTTCCACAAAGATCTCAGGATTGCTCCGTGCCCAGAGAGATCACACTGCCGTTGGCCTGAAGAGGCCATTTTGTTGTTTTTGTGTGTTTCTCACACTTTCTGTTTGTAATTTAATAAAGAGGAGACCAGAAAAATGTGGATATCATTAAAACTTTGGTAAAACAACAAAGCTGGTGGTGGCCCAGGACGTTTGCTCAGCAATGTATATAAAGCAGAATCAAGCTAATTGCGTTTCCCAAAGAAAGCAATTTCATGGCATGCTACAGAAATTCTCCCACAGACCCTGTAAAACACCTCATGTATCTGCCACAGAATATTATGGAAATAATGAGATTTATTTATGATGCACAACATGGAAAACAAATGATTTTATCAAAGTATCTTTAACCGAAACTCACAATTTCCTCCTCATAGCTCTGTAAAGTCATTGTGCTGTTTAAATAAAGTTTCTGAGCAGGACTGTTGAAGATCAGAGGTCATGTGTCATGTGACCAGACTGTGAATGGTGTTAGCCTTCTACACTAAAACACGCTTAAGCTAAGCTTAACTAAAGCTTAGCTTCATTTTGAAAGAATTGTTTTTTATAATTCACACACAAATAAGTTGCCCTTTAAAAACAGAACAACCATCACAAGATTTAAACTGAAACTGATCGCCACAATCGTGTTTATGTAACATTAGAGAAAAACACTTATTGTTATCAGATGACTGTTTCCAATCAGAGATGAAAAGCGTCTGTTTTAAACGCAGCACAACCACCTCCAAGCTTTTATCTCTATAGTTGTGAAAAACATGATTCTCATTCTGTGAGCGGTAAGAGTGTTTAGACCGAGGTTTACTGACACAATATAATAATGATATTTTTATTCATGGTTATATAATATTCAATCACTTTTTTCTTTTCATAGGTAATAGGATCGATGCATCTTTTATGTTTTTTGAATGCTTTTGATGAGCTGTTAAGTATTTACTTTCACAAATACACTTTGAGATAATTTGGTCTTCATTATAGCAATACATGAACCGAATGCAATTTCAATCCAGGAACTCACTGTTTTATTTCTCACTTTCAGATTCACTTCATTTTAATTCTCTTTCATTTCTTTAAGTGGAAAAGGTGACTGAAAATTTACTTTCATATGATTCTCCTGCTACAGCTGTTAGATAGTCTGTATAAAGATTGTTTAGACCGTTTCAACACTCTTAACTTCTCAAAAACGTTCTTTCATCACAAGATACATCTGACAGAAAAAGGAGAGTCAGTAGTAAGTGCTTTTAGAATTTAAATCAGTTTATCACAAGTTAATTTCATAAATCAGCCGTTTCTGTGCATCTTTCCAGTGCTAAATAAAGCACAGAAAGCCTTTGAGCTTTTAACAACTCTGTGTAAGTCTGATGTTTTTAATTTGGCTGAGGCAAGTCCAGCAGCCGTCAGACAGAGCCATGAGCCATTATTCATTCAGCTCACTGCAGAATGCTGTTCTCATCTAACCATGTTAAAGCAACTTCAAATGTACCGGAACTAAACGGTTGTTCCCAAAGGGAGAACCTTATCAAGCTGTGAATGCGTTTGCATGTAATATACAGCGTGGGCCCATGCGTGCTCTGTGTAAATGAACGTGTGGGTTTGTACAGCAGGTTGTAATACAGCCTCGCTGATGGTTTCCTCCTGCAGTCCTGAGATCTTTGAGTCTGAAGATCACACAGACACAACATGCTAGGGGTGAGTTTTGCAAGCCTGACTGGAGTTACGGGGGATTTTTCCATTACAACATGTTTTGAGGATTCTGAATTTCAAACAGATTAAATGTTTTGTGCAAATCAGCTCAAGTGATCCTGGAAATTGGCACATTTGATAAATGAGCCAGTGTGTGTAGACATGCAAAGTTATTTTCTCCAAACATGTATCAAACCTGCTCAGCACTCCATTCACGCTGTTAAAGAAAACACAGAATAAAATAACAAATTCCCTAGAAAGCAAAATAATGGATGTAATCTGTGTTAGGAATATCCAGTTTAACATTAAATTGATTATCTTTGGTATAAGTTTGTAACATTAGCCAATCAGATTAAGGCTTACTAGATCTCAAAAGTTCTGTTTGGTTTCGTGTAGCTAACATGCAGCTAACAGCTATAGACTGTGGGCGTGTCGCCTGAGATGCCCTGTTTAGTGAACACTAGCTAGTGTAAATCACAACACATTTGTACGCATACATAAAGCAGAACATGCAGCGATGGATTATAGTTGCACAGACAGCATTTACAGAGACACCTGACAGTTCCATCCTGCAGAATCCATGACTCCTCCTACAGCTCACTGCTCTCTCATATACTGCATCACAAACACGTTTTCATCAGTTTACAACTATTTAATTTTCACTCCAGCAAGTTACAGTGAGTCACTGAACTAGAAATAGAGTTTCTGTTTCCTGGTGTGACCGGCATGAACTGCTGAGAAATGATGTGTGATGTTTGTGTCTCGTTTATGACGTGAGTGAAATCTAACGTCCCATTCAGAGACTCATATTGGACATTTAGGTTGAATCTGACTGTAATGGATCAGAATTGTGTGTGCAATGTTTTTATTTGTCACTTCATTACAGAACAAAATGAAACATCGCTGTTCAATCTAACAATTTTGTTTCAATCTATCATCTGTGTACCTCTACAGCAAGACACAAAGAAATATGTGGGAATCTAGTCTTCATCCGGTCATTTCATCTCATAACGCTAAAGGACAATCGCCATGGTAACGGTTTACAGGCTATGCCCTGTTGTCAAGGAGATGTCGTCATGCGCGGTAATGGGTTCCTCTTGTTCCTCTTGTTTGCAAGAGCGCACGCTTGCAAACACTTAACCATGAGATCTGTCCTGTTTCCTTTGGGAGTGTAATATTGTTCGGATTTACTACAAAGCTTTTAAAAGGGCCAGTTTGGTGATTAAAAGCACTTTAATTCACCTGTACCGGTGTGCAATGTACCTTTGTGCACCCTTTGTAAAAAAGATAGTTGTGTTTTAACAGCTATATTCTCTATTCTATTCTCCATTAGCAGGAGGAAAGCTGGCTTGTGTTTCCTCCTGCTTTGTGTTTTACAAAGTGTGAGATTTGCAAATCATTTGTTTTACCCTTCGATTGTGGTTATAGTTTTTTAACAGAGTGCTGCATCCACGCCACAGACAATTAAAACCCCTTATTTACTCATTTTTATTTGTACATAATGACTTTTTAGTCACGAGGGCCACAGTTATATCCTCAGTGACATAATCAGATGCTGTTCTATCAGAAGAGCTTTGGAACACAAAAACATCTCCCACACAGCACAGCTCCTGAGAGGGTCGGGGCTCGGAAACTGCTGCTTACGTGCTGTAATGTTTCTGAAGGACTTGCGGTAAAAGAACATTGAGCACATCGTCTGATGAACTGAGTCTGGCTGAACTTATGGAGCAGACAGAGGAAATCTTGTGATGTGAAAGTGCTGTGATGCTATCACAGGTGACATCAGTCATTTATCACTGAGATGGCTGTGTACTGTACAGTTATCACACATGTGTGTATTTACACAAGTGAGTAATACTGATGAACAACATGTCCTGAAAGGGTAATTATTGTGTCTAGCTGCTTGTAATTGTTATGACTGTAGTCATTATGTACAGTAGCATTTACTATGTGTAACATAAACACTGTTCAGTAGTTTACAAACAGTTTCTGTAAGTGCTGTTGTTTGTTAGATRATATAGAAATACATAATACATCAGTAAATATTAATAGAAAAACATAATACATCAGTAAATATTAATAGAAAAACAGTTTTATGTAAGTTTACAATATAAATGCATAAATCAAGATTAATAAATGCTGTAGATTCATTGTTCATTATTGCTTCATGTTTACTATTATGTTGACATGAATGTATAGATGTATCGTGTTGTTGTATATAAGATGTTAATGTGAATGATGTGCGACTGGAGACGCGCGTCTGAATAACGCGCGCGTGGAAGCGTCGGCCTGCGCGAGCGCTGTCTTTCAGCACCTGAAGTTCACACGCGGCGCATTACTGCCGCAACGCATCTGCTCACCTGTCCGATACCCATAAACCTTTAACACCCAGATCAGAAACCTCCATAGCCACTGACCTTTGTATGAGTCTGGAAGTCTCTGAAATCTGTTGTGCGGTCCTCTGTGGAGCGCGGTGATGCCGGACACGCTGTTGCCCATGATGCCGCTGCAGGTTATAATAACTCTTCGTCTCTTTCTGTGATCTTGTCGGTGGCAGGTTGGGTGTGAAACAACAACACCGGTTCACAGGCTCGGAAGTTTCTCTGCGGTGGTATGACGGTGAAAAACAAGCAGCTGTCCAAACGCGCCCGGCTGCGCGCGTAAGGTTTGCGCTCCGGGGACACAAGCGCGCAGACGAACCCACGCGAGGTTCAGGAAAATGCAGGAAAATCGGAATAAGTCGTAAATTCATCAAACCGATTTGCAAATAAAAACTGATTTGTTAACTTTTCCTCGGACGCGTTTCTGTCGCCCTGCTGGTCAGTTTTCGACGCGCTCGTGGATTTTACGCGCGTCTGTCGCGCCCGCCTGTAATTCATTACATCTCCCACCCCAGTGATCACAGCAGCTCATGTTATATAACATAACAATGCATGTTATTAGGCTAGTGGTGTAAGTTTTAATGAAGGCATAACAGCCAATGAAGGTGAAAAGTAAAGGCGAAATACTTAGACGCATGTTTACAAATCCGACCTCTTGAAGTTACTAAACTTATTAAAGTGAAGCTAAATGTATTAAAACCCCAAAGGCCCGTGTGTCACCAATAATGAGACGCAATGACGAAACGTTTCCACACCCCTCATTACGTCATATGACACAATTCGTCATAACTCGCGACGGTGACGTGCAGTGATGAATAGTTACTTTAACGTTATGTAATCGTTTCAGCCCAACGCATGTAAACAGCATTTGTGTCCTGAACACACGTGCCAGTTAAACAACATGCGAGTTATCGAGTAAAAATACAGCCTTTAAATGCCACGAGCGGCCATATTATACATCATATATACGGCAGATAATATATATCAGATATTATATATATATTATATATTCTGCACGTATGCATGAAGAAACGGGGATAGTGAACGTGGTGTGAAGCTGCCACCTAGTGTAAAAAACACACAAACAACAACATCCGCGTTTTACAATTATGTTTGTTTTAATAAATTGCGTGTTTTAATGAACACAACTGCGTTGAGCGCAACACGCGCGCCGGCTGCGGGGCGGAAGCGGAAACGCGCGTTGCCAGGCAGCGAGGACGCGTGTCCGTAGTGACCAGAAAACAACCTGTTGTTGGTGCAACGAGACGCATCATGTGTGGAGCAGTTTATTAAATAAACAACAACAACAACGACTTGCTGAGGGCTAACAAACAGCACAATGGAGGTACGTTGATTTAACGTGTGGAGTGATCAGATGTCGTATCAGACGCTGTCAGAAAACTGAAGATATAAATGGTTGTTTTAACGTTTTACCACCACTTATATTTTGCATGTTTATGTATTCAGGACTAACATTAACACACAGTGTTCAGGCTGAGGTGTCCGTGTTGTCCCAGCATGCATTGTGTTAAGTGTGTTGTTTTGTATTGTTGTTTGTATCAGATGTGTGGGGATGTTTGTTTGGTTGGTTGTTGATCGTCACTATTATAATGATTTATGCATTAAATGCTGAGGATCATTTCATGCAGTTTGTTTATTAACCAACATTAAGGGAAACTGCTCAGTAAAGTTTAGTTAAGAACTTAAACAGCTCAGTGTTTTAAAATGATGACTGATGAAACTCACCTCATCTTTTATACAAAACGTACATGTTTACAAAAGATGACCATTGTAGATGTGTACCACACGTTTATACTTCAGTTCTATGTAAAAAAGATACTTTCATTTACATTTTTTGTTTTTTGTGATGCTGTTAATATCACATGGACGGTGTCATTTATGCTTCTAATGGTCCTTTCCAGACTGAGGAGAGCTCATTTGAAGCTCTGGAAACAGAGTTCCAGGAGGTTTTAAATGAGCTGGAGGGAGACAGAACCCTCGAGAAGTTCCGCGTGGAATATGAGAAGATCACCAAAGCTCTGCGGAAATCCCACGAGAACGAGAAGAGGCTGATGTCCAAATGCAGAGAGCTGAACGCAGAGATTGTGTCCAACTCTGTCAAATTATCCACAGCCATGAAACTGGTTGATGAAGATCAAACCACAATCACCACTCTTAAAAAGGTATATTAGCCAGCGCTCTAAACTCAAACTGTGTTTATTGTCTCTGCACATTAAAATGATGATCCATGAGAACTGGCTTCACTCGCTGGTAGAACATTAGGCTCTTTATAAAACCGTTGACACATCATTTGCTTTAGGCAGTTATCATCTGTGGACTTCTCATGCTTTACTGTTTGATAAGGAAATTGAGAAGGCCTGGAAGATGGTTGAAGCTGCTCATGAGAAGGAGGTTCTGGCCAAAGAAACGATCCAGAAGCTAAAGGAGGAAATCTCCAGTCTCAACAAGCTTGTAGAGAAAGGAGCAGGAGTGAGCCAGGAACACAGGTCTGTGTTTCTTCTGCTTTATCTTCAAAGCAAAGCATGAACATCGTTGTTAGCTGAGATGTTGCTCCATAACTTCATGAAAGCCATGTAATGTTGTTAAGGTATTCCTGTTTGCTTCTGTCATGGATTGAATAACAAACCTCAGCCTCCGTGAATGTTCTAGCATGGGCGACCTGCTGAAGATCAAAGAGGAGCTAACCAAGCAGAAAGACAAGCTACAGTCAGAGGTGGTCACGCTCCGGGAGAGCCTCTCTGAAGCCACCAGTGCTCAGCAGGAGCTGGAGAGCGAGAAGAACAAAGCCATGGACATGATAGCTCAGGTATTACACACACACTCTCTTATATCTCCGCTGGGCTTGATTTGACATTATCACAGTGAGGTTACAGAGAAACTGCTGAGGCAAGGCCCTGATCAGTTCTTAACACACATTCAGTTAATCACGCAGAGCTGAGATGTAAACCAGTCACACCAGTTAAATACACTAATGGTTGATGGTGAACATCTAAAGTAAATTTGATGTTCAGATCTCTGCACAATGACATAATAACAAAACATTCACTTAAAGCTGTGATTGACCTTTGTCACTGCCAAGCTTTACTGATGCATTTTCTTATTTTAAGGCAGTAAAAATGTTTTGAGATCAAATAATGTCATTTTTGTAGCTGCATGAATTGATCAATATTTATGGGGCTGAAAATTGTGGGTCTTTAAAATCCACTAGAACTATTAGAAATTGTAATCTGTGCCTTCATATGTTGGTTAAGTGTGACGTGTGAAGGTGTCTGAAGGTGGACAGATATGATCCTCTGTCACCTACCTAGCAAAATAAACAACAACATGAATGAAGCACAATAATGGTGATAGAACAGTTATTTGGGACATATTTGAACTTTGGAGGGTTTCAAGCACTGTTGAGGTTCTGAATGCTTCTTAGACAATCCTGGAAGCAAAAGGTCAAACTGTTGAACTCAGAGCAGTTTGTTAGGAGTCACATCGGAGGTGTTTGTGGTATCCGTGACTCTTTCTCCTCACAGCTCCAGCAGGACATCCAGGTGCGTCAGAACGAGGTCCAGCGGGAGACCAGGAGAAGGGAGAAGCTGGAGAAAGAAGTGAAGCAGCTTCAGTCTGATCTGGAGTCCAAACAATCAGACATCAGATCTCTGACTCAGCAGAGTCAACGTCTGCAGGACGACCAGCAGAAACTGGAGCAACAGCTGCAGGAGCATAAAGTAAGAGATTCTGATCTGGGGTCAGTGACATTGAGGCCTGATGTAACATTATAAAAGACAGAGAGAGGGAGATAAACTGGTTTGGAGACCGTGCTTATTGCGCTTTAAGCTCATGTATATTTCTGCAGAATGACTAAAGGAGATTTATCAGATAAAACATTTTCTAACATTTTACATTTATTAAACAGCAGCCATGTTGAAAACACACACACACACACACACACATACACTGTGATCACTCCAGATTCATCTCTGCTTTTTCTGACAGATCATAAATGAGAAAGTCAGTAAAGAACTGGAACAGCTCCAGCAGCGCAACTCTAAACTCCAGCAAGATAATGACCAAAACTCTGTCAACCTTGAGCATCTCTCACTGCAAAACCAACAGCGGGCATCAGACCTGAAGGTACACACACACACACACACGCAAGTGTTTGTTTTTACACAGGCTTTCTATTGACTTTCACTGTTTTCAGAACTGAAAATGATATTTTTTCGGAGCTCTTTGTTGTACTGGTCAGAACCACTTAAAATGTCCTCAAGTTTCCATTTATTTTTATCTTTGTTTTATTTGTCAGAACATTGTGAGTGATTTGTTTCACAGTTATTGTTAACATGTACACAGTAAATGGGTAACAAAACCAAAACTATTTTTATTGCTGATTTTTACTGTACGCAAACCTTAAGCCACACGCTAACTACTTTCTGAATTTAAAACAATATAGAAAAGCTATTTACATCAGGATACCTGCACATCTCTAAAGGATAACAAATGTCAGATTTAGATAACTTCTGTGTAGAGATTGACCCCCAGAGTACAAATAAACACACACACACAGTCTACTCCACCGTTTCATTGAGCTGCCCTCTCCCACTTTAACTCTTACATAATTAGTGCCCCGGAGGATGAAGGTTTATTCTTCTCATCGCTTCCTGTCAGACCTGTGTTGGATTTTTCCAGCAGAGAATGACTCCTAACCGAATCACAGTGGGGCTAATACAGCACGTATCACCTTTAATGAAATGCCTATATTCTCTTTGTTCCAGCTTATATGTTGTAGATTGAACCTGGTGGGAGATTTTTATTTGATCATGCACCTCTGCAGGATATGAAGCCGTATTGTTCTATTGTTCAGCTTTCCATTAAATATGGGCATATTTTACAGACTAGATGACCAATAAGAAAAAAACTACACGGGCTAATATTTATTCACACACACACTCACTGTGGCTGTAAACAGGCATAAACAGGCACATAAAACCAGCTTCTTATTTCTATTGTATTCTCTGATCTGAGCATTCATGTCTATTAGATACGACGTGAAGCCTCATTTTGGTCGCTAGGGGGCAGAGTTTCAGCACAGTGGAAAGCCATTGGCTCTTTAATCTAATGTACGAGGATTTAAACGTACTGTATTCTCAGATAACATTTAAATGAATCTGTGGATTGGCTGCAACCACTAATAGTCAATTCATATCACTGATATAAAGACAAGAGATTTCTTTAATGCTCGCTTGAATGTGAAATGTATAAATAAATCATGAGAAATGATGCAAAAGATTTTTTACTCACACTGCCTAAGCTTGTCTTTGATATTAAGCTGGGAGAAGAAATAAAAAGGGAAATAAAATGGCAATTGTCAACATTACATATTTAAGGTGCCTGCATAGAGATTACTGTGGGGTAAGTGGGCATAACTGAAAGTATGAACATACTTTTTTCCTATTTCTTTCTGTTTTTAGCACTATAACCCTTAACTGTTTCTTGATGTTGTTTTATGGCGATCTCCAGCGTATTTTTATCAATTTAACCTGAAGTGGATGTTTGAACATCCCACAGGGTTTAGAAAAGCAAAACACACACAAACAATGAAGCAAATTAGCTGCATTTCTGTCTTACTGAACACACACAGCATAACATACACACAACATCACACACGCACCTGCAGATCCTCTGAGTACGTCCTTCATCGTGTCTGATGTGATATCAGACAGGGGAACCATAAGGGTATAATTGAGACGCATAACACTTGTGCTGTAGTAATTCATTTACACAAACAATTTTAAACATGTTTCCATTAGACACAAGAACACAGACCTTTAAAACTATGTTAGTCATGGATGCAGTGGATGTCATTCTAAGCTAATGATATTTTCTATCCTCTCACCCTCTTATAATCATGTTGACATGACAGCAACTCGATTTGGCCAATTAAATAGTAAAGGCCACTTCAAATGTCCTCACAAGCTGGTTTTCAGCATGTTTAATTAACCTGTTGTCTATCCAACTTTTCTTTTGTTTATCCTGCACTGTCTAACCCTGTGTTTATTCTGTCTATCCTGAACTATTTATTCTACTAACCCCATCTCGCACTCTCTTCTTGTGTCTACCCTACAGTATCTGTTCTGTTATTCTTGTGTCTACCCTACATTATCTGTCCTATTATTCTTGTGTCTACCCTACATTATCTGTCCTATTATTCTTGTGTCTACCATACATTATCTGTCCTATTATTCTTGTGTCTACCCTACATTATCTGTCCTATTATTCTTGTGTCTACCATACATTATCTGTCCTATTATTCTTGTGTCAGTCCCACACAGTCTGTCACTCTCTCCTCTGTCCTGCACTGAAGTCTGATGTTCTGCCTTAGATGAAAGAGGAGGAAGTAATCAAGCTGAAACTGGAGATCGCTAAGCTCACCAAAATGAGCGAGGGAGTGCAGAGGAGACTCAGACAGATGGAGGAGCAGAAGATGGAGGTGGAGAAACAGAGAGACACACTCAAGAATCAGATCACTGGACTGGAGAGAGGCGAGCGGATGCACACACACACTCGCTCCAACAGCATTTTATCCATCACAACTGTACTGTCAGGCTACATCATTTCTCTTCATGCATTCTACAGTCACGTTTCTTTAAAGAGGTCATATTATAAAAGTTGTTTTAAAGAAAACTTTGAGGTACTAAGTAGTCTATAGTAACTCAGCAGTCTCTCTGTGGGCCATCCAGATCATTTACAGCARAAACGGTGATTTAGAAAACATCATACATTTATTCRTCAATGCCTGTCGAGCATGTAGTATATAGAAACATCTTAAACGTACAGCATCACAAACAGCCTTCAGACGATGATCGTCTTATTCGTAGTTTGTTTGTGCTGTTTCAGTTTTTTGTTTATGTTAGAATAAGACATTATCAAAGCCAACTAATGTGTCTTTCTTGTATATAACCATATTGATACAGCGCTGTAACATTATGTAGAAAAGTCTTTTGATGTTTATAATAGCCCATTTAAAAACTGTTTATTAATGTATTTCATTGAACGGTTGATCTGGAGCTTACAGCTGATTGGTCCATCGCTAGCCAACATTCAGAGGACATGCAGCTTCTAATGTTACTTAAAATGATTCAGTGTAATTATTAGTCTTGTGGAAAGAGAGAATATTTGTCATAAAAAAACAAATAACTCTCCTGTGCAGGAAATATTCACCAAATATATTAAGACTTCTGTCTGCTAGTTTTTAATAGGCTTTTTTCTTCCTTTTTCTACGCAGGTAATATGGTTTGAAGAGTAATTACATTCAAACAATGAATAGCTCTGATCTGATTTTCTCATCTGACCTCTGTCCTCCACCGCACTGGCTCATGGCGTCTCTGCTGTTCTGTTGCTGCTTTGAATATTTTGATGCAGATTATGGGAAAAATGTCAGTCTTTCATCCTTGATTTGGCATCTTTCTCTTTATTCCTCACACATCTGTTGTTCCGTTTAACTGTTTCTGATTTGGTAAAAGCTATTATTGATGTGTTCTTTTAAAAAAAATCAGTTCACACAAGTCTGAAGTGACTAAAGCGCTTTCGGCCTGATGTCATGACAAATGATTGACAGGCTGAGAGTGTTTCTGATTGGCTGAAATGTGTGGGCAACTCCTACTCATTATTATCTGTTTACAGATACCAGGGGCCGTCGCTGCGTGACAGGCGTGATTTCTCAGCACACATATTTCAGTGATAGCCATGATGTAGTGAGGACATTATATGTGTGCCATTTAAAAAAATCACTTACAGCACCTTTGTAATGCTTGTAATGTGAATTTTTGTGTCAATAAAACACTGATGTGTGACATCTGGAAGCCAAACCACTAAATTTATAACAGAACTTTCGGCCAGTACCGATAATTCCTTGCAACCCCAGAGGCTGTGTGTGTGTGTGTGTGTGTGTGTACCACAGTACAGGAACAACTCACTATCTGAGAGGAAATGAAACTCAGGCAGCGTCAGACTCCAGGGTGATAAAGTGACCTCAGTCTCTTTCTGATTCATGTTTAGAGTCTGGACTGCTTATCTAGAGGCATAAAACAGTCTCTTTATTAATGGTTTGTACGGTGGCACAGGCGTGATTTAACTCAACAATAGAAAGGGGAAAATTAATGGAACAGAAAGGTATTAAAGAGATAGTTCACCCACAAGTGAAATTCTGTCTATTCTGTGAAAATGTAGTCACCTATATGTCTTTTCAAATTTGTCTTTTCATCCATGTATCACAAAAGGTGATTTTTTTGACAGCTGCAGTCTCCATTCACTTTCATTGCATGGAAAAGAGCTGCCAAGATAGTCTTCAAAAATGCATAATTCCATAAAAGAAAGAAAGAATTTCTAGATTTGGAAATGAAAAGGTATTTTTTTATGAACTGTTTCTTTAACTAGTATTTTCAAAACCAATTTTAACCAAAGATCATGCTGCAAAGATGAACTAGTGTAGATGTTTTAACCTCTGTGAGCCCTGTAGATTCACCTGCAGTGCAGCCGTTTTGAAAGACATATGAGCAGAACCGGTTTCTTTAATAGATTAAACTCTGGTTCTTGTCTTCATCCATCTCCCAGTTCTTCCCTCAGACCTGCTCACCTCATCCTTCTTCTTCCACCTCTGTGACCTTTCCCTCTATCTCTACTCCGGCTCACACATTCCAGCTGACCATGTGCAGAAAGACCTCAAGGGACTCCAGCAGCTGATGGTGTAGCAGTAACAAAACTGGGCTAGTTACCAAAAGTTCCAGGTTCAAACCCCACAAGGCACAAGGGTGAGAAATAAGCTGTCACCATTGTAACTTGGGGCAAGGTGCTTTGGTATCTCCAGCACAGACCACAGACCTTCCCTGTTGTCACTCTGAGTAGTTCTGAATGACAGGACCTGTGTGGTGTGTTGGGGTATAACCTCAGTCTTACCTTCTCACCACAGCACACCGCTCAGGTTCCCAGCAGAACGGTTCCATCCATTTACTCAGTCATTGGCTGTTTGACCTGCGTGCCAGAGGACATCTGGCTACAAGCGTCTGAGGAGACTGAGAGTTTCAGAGGAACTCCTCAAAGCTCCATTTGTGTGTGATGTGTGAGCTTCTAACAGCTACAGCAGGCATTTTCATCTATCCATCAGCTTTTCATAGAAGTTGTTGCAGATGGCGTGTGAAATCGTGTGCAGATCACACAACGGTTCTTATCTAGTTTAGCTTCAGATTTTATTGGATTGTTTTTAAATTAATTAATGATGCATCATTTCATTCTTTCTGCAGCTCACTGTAGAAGTTTCATGACTCCACGCTTCCTGACAGACAGCACAGACCCAAACTTCCCATCTCTCTGCTTAATTTAGCTGTGCGTCCCTGATCCCATCTGTGCTGAATGACAAACTGCTCCACTTTTCATCAAGCCAGTAATTTATAGTGAATCCCCAATTTTTAGTGAATGTCTCCGGGCTCTGATTGGATGCTTTGGACGGAGGGTGTTGGGAAAGCGTGATGGATAGAGCCAGAGTCCTGTTGTCATCTTAATCGGGGTTTCCACAGTGATGGATGTTGTCATCTTAATGAAGGTTGGCTGAGTGATTGATGAGATGTTTCGTGACAGCGGGTCAGTGAGCTGGCCGTCAGAAGAACGGGGGAGGCTGGAATCAGGAATGACCGTGTCACATAACAGGGTAACCAGCGGCGTCCACTCGTGTGGATCATTGCTAGAGGACCATCTAGGCCCCGTTCCATTTCTCCAGCATTCTCTCGGTTCTCTCATCTTCTATCCGTCTTTCCATGTCCCAGTTCTCTACCCACTGAAGCCTGCAGGCAGATAATGGCTCTTCTGAATGGATGTTACACTGGTGCTTCTTAAGCTGAGTAAAGGAGCTTTTGAAAACAACACTATTAGCGATAAGCCTTTCAATAAGAAATGTAAAGAATTAGCGTCGTATCCGCTGGCTATGACATAATTCCTGTAAATGTTTTTGTTTATCACAGAAATGGAGACGGCAAAGAACCACACAGACGCGGACAGGAAGGCCATCGACGAGCTGACGCGGGAGAGAGACATTCTGAATAAGGTTTGTGTGCAGGAAACATGTGAGGCTTCATCAGGAACATATTTCTGAAAATCTCCTCAATACTAATTCAGAAAACACTTATGTTATATAACAGCCACTATGTTAAGACTCTTAGGAACTAGCAGGTAGTTAGTGTAGTTATCAGACTTTACAGACTTTTCACATTAGGCCAATCTATCCTTTTATGTAACTAACTTATGGTTATTCTTAAAGTAAAATAATACTGTAGATGACTAACATGTAAGACTAGTCTAAGCGGTTTATGCGATTGGCCAATGGTTGGATCAGTTGCTAAGGAAAGGCAGGTAGTCCTGTGTGTTTCATAGTTTAGTATGTGTGTTAACCTGTGAAACTTTGTTTTTGAGTTTCCGGGCTAATTGGTTCATTTACACTGATGCTGCAGCAACAGGTACAGATTGTTAAATGTAGTTTTTTGTGATTTCCCTGTGCAGCTGCGATGCACAGATGGATTTCAAAAACAAGGGAGGGTGAATGAAGTCTCTGCTGTCGTGCTGAATATTGCATTGCCATTGTGCTCATGAAAATATCTAGATATTCATATTTAATTGCACAGGAGACATTCTGTCTCACAAACGCACACTGAGGCATACAAACGTGGTTTTTGCTATCGGCTTACCTTGGAGAATCGCTCCTTTGATCTGACGAACAGGAACACATCACAGAAGAACATCATCCTTTTCTCACGCTCTCCTCTGTTTTTCACATAATCTTCAGTCGCTCTTGCTAAATATATTTACAAATTGATCTTTTGTGTAAACTAGTGCATCTGTGTGTTCACGTCTCCTCAGAACATGATCAAGGCGGCCAACGAAACAGACAAACAGCAAACCATCGTCAAGCTGCACGAACAGTCCAAGAAGACCCTCGAACAGGAGATTTTGAACTACAGGGACGAGGCCCAGAAACAGCGCAAGATCATCTATCAGCTGGAGAAAGAGAGGGATCGCTACATAAACGAGGCCAGTGACCTCACAAAGAAGGTGTGTATTCCTCACACACACACACACACACACACACACACACAAACCCTGTGTGGCAATCTGTCTGTTCATGTTAAACGTGTAAATGGGGAGTATGGACGTTGTCCATGCTTTCTCTCAATGAGCTATATCTCAATAATGCTAAAACCACAAATCTGTTTCAAAGGACCGTATCAGCAGAAAATGTGACTGGGGAGGTCCTGATTGGAATGGGGCAACATCTTTGGGGTTCAAAATTACTAGCAACACCCCTGCTCACAGACGCGCACACACACACACACACACAAAGATGCACACACACACACTGTTGCACGCACACACACACACACACACACACACACTGTTGCACACACACACACACACACACACACACACACTGTGCTCGTTGAGCAGGGAATAATTCTCGTCTTGGTTTTTGCCTTGTAATCCCTGAAGGCATCTCTTCACTCTGTGCCACATCAGCGCTCATGTGGACTCATCTGATGAGTTTATAATGCGGTTGTCATGGCAACAGCGCGTGGCTGTGCGTTCGCGTCACGACAGTAACGTTCAGGCGCTTATGCTTGAGTTTATAATGACCAGCTATCAGATGAGTCAAGGGTCCATAAACACCATCATATAATGTTAAACCCGTGTTACTGTGTGTCCATCTGACGCTAAACCTGCCCTAGAAATACTCAGATACTATGAAGTTTACTTCAGAGATGCACTATGCATGATTAACAAATGAAGTTCAGACTCGTACAAAAGAAATACTCTGTTATTATTTATGATGCACTGGAAGTGTTTGATGGTATTTGTGTCCTTTGACCATATTTTCTCATTTTCTGTTGTGTGGTGAACCGTTTCTGGGAGGTGTAGCCCTCAGCCAATAGCAATGCACAGGTGAAGGGCAGACGACTGATTGGTCAGATAATGGTCACATGGTATGGCATGTAATGGTCTTGTCTGGGATGTTGACTATTTACAGTTTTTCTTTTAATGAAATGTTATGATGATTGAAATCATCTGTGATGTTAATTATAATGACAGACTATGATGTGATGATTTAAAACTGAAGAGCAGTCAGTGAAAGTCGACACGAGCTCCTCCTACAGCTTGTTGAGTGAGAGTGACACACAATCACACACACTTACTGTAAAGTTCATTTAAAGGGACAGTGCAGGCTAAATTAATTATAATTTACATTCTAAATGACAAAACAAGAACATTTTGTTGAATTTCTAAACAAATTATTAGTTCAACAAATGCATCTAGTTTCAATAACAGGAAGGTTGTTTTCATCATCAGATCTGCTCAAATAGAACTGTGTGTGATTTTATCATTCACTGACTGGCTAATGGCCATTGCAAGTTTTTTAGCTTTTAGTTTTGTAAAAGGTTTTTTTGTAAAACTGTTCAGTAAATATATTTATAAGGCTGTTTGCATTTCATTGGTGTTCTATCTAAAAACAACAACATGCATGTTCTGTCCATCCTCGGAAAACATGAGATGAAAGTTGAATCCACAATTATTCCTCAAAGCAGGTTGTATGAAAGGGTAAACATACAGCCTGCTGCTTTTGTGTACTAGATATGGAAATGTAATCAAATCACACTGCACTGTAACATCATTAATATTCAGATTTTATCCTGGTTAGATTCAGTGTAACTTTACTCAACCTGACCGGTGACTCTGTGCTGAATGACTGACACATAATGAGACCAAACACTTATTACAGTTTGTGTAGAACTTTGTGTAGCTGGATTTATAAAGGAGATAATTGTTCAGAGCATGATTGTTTTTCCTTTTCTACATCAACAGAGTGTTTTGCATATAGTTTTTAATTTTATTATATGCAGTACAGAAACAATGAAACATTGTATGTAGCATTTGTGTTTGAATGCTATAGCCTTGTCATGTTATTCAAACACATTCTGCTTTCAATTTAATATTAGAATAAATATCTTGATAACTAAATAAATGTCTTTTAGTGGGAATTTAGTTTATTTTAATTTTGTGCTTTTGTAAATGCACAAGTCAAAAGGTTAAACTGGCTGTAACTATTCAGACTCAAATGAAGGCAATTTTCAATTGTAATTCTAACCTCGCCTGAGTTAAAGAAAGCAAATTAAAAAATAACAAGGTGACACAATATTAAGACATTTTTGCATACAAATTGATTAAAATGCAAAATGTTTTAATTTCTAAAATCATAACCAGACTATTGCTAATAATTCATTGTGATGTGCAACGTGTCATAATGTAGCATAATAATGTTTCATTTTGAACACAGCCGTGCCTCTTTTTTCAGATAATGCAATCCCAGAATGCACTGCAGCATGCAGTGGAAAAGAGTGGAAAGCTTCTAAATAAAATGTAATCAATTCACTCAATGTTTCTGGAGTTAAATGGATCTCGCTGTATCTACAGGTTCTGCAGAACATCGAAGACATCAAACTGAAGGAGATGCAGATTTTTGAGTATAAGAAGAGGATAGCAGAAGCCGAAACGAAACTGAAGCAGCAACAGAACCTGTATGAGGAGGTCAGAACGGACCGGAACCTCCTCAGCAAGAACCTCATTGAAGCCAAAGTAAGTGTGTGTGGACCCTGATGGATCTTCTCCCTGAGGTGGAATGTCTGATATGAAGCTCACGGAGATGAGCATCAATCTGTCTGACTCATACTGTACGTACAGTAAGTAAGAAATAACAGCAAACTTTCAACTGTGCAGAATTAGATGTGAAGCATGTAAACTTACAAGCTCATGTTGTCTGTCATTTATTGATTTCTTTTATACAGAGCATGTTAGAATTATTTTAATTTTATGTTAGTCTTAATTTAAAATTTGAATCCGTCAACATCCCTTTGAAACACAAAGCTCACATTGCAACGCAATGTGTCCACAGACTTGCACAAAGTTTGTTTCTGAGCTAAATAATAGCTCCAATCATTTAGTATCTTGTATTTTCTTGTTTTTATTTAATAATATCAGCATTGTAGCACAAACCCACTGTTCATTTTTCCATTTGACTGATGTCTTAAGATATAAGTGTAAGTCTGAGAACTCCAGTGAGAAGAATCTGTTTCCGCAACACAATTTAGAGACTAAAGATGTCGGCTATCGTCTGTCCTTTGCTGTCAGTCTTGCTCTGATGACCTGTTCTCTGTCACCTGTTTCTTACTGCACTGAAGATGAAGTATGATTTATGAAGTATGATTTAAGCGTGAGGGCGGTTGGGTCACGCTCGCCTGTCTATGTGTCTGTTTAGTTTTGGAGAAGTTCTCATTCGTCTCTCCTCCGTTTGCTTCCAGGATCAGAACGTGGAGATGAAGCGCAAGGTGAAGATTGTGCATCACATGTTCGACCAGCTGAAAGACGAAATCAGTACAAAAGAGGCAGCGCTGGAAAAAGAACAGCAAGAGTTCCAGCGTGTGGAAAGAGAGAGAGAAGCTCTGAAGGTATCTCTCACGCGTAACGTCCTCACGTCTCTCGTTCTCCTGCTCTCTGCTTCTCTACACCTCACAGTTTTATCATCACACACAATGTTTGCTGTTTTCACCAGTTTCAGTGTGACTCACATACAAATACTCACACCAGGTAAAATGCAGATATGTTGATGTTTTTAATAAGAAATTTGATCTGTGGTAAGTGAAAGCAGATATGCAGTCATGTGATAAACCTGCTCATTTGTGGTGAATGATAAAATCAGACAGCATTAGAAAACTAAGGGTTCATCACACAGAGGAGACTTTTTTGGAAGTTATACAAGAAATAATACATGACCTTGTTCTGAGGTAGACTGGTCTGGTCAGATGAGAGCTTTCTCAGAGAGAAAAACAGAGAGATATTGACTGACTGAGTGAACGACCAGCAGTCTCTCTGTTTGACTGATGGTACAGATCTTAACTCCAGTGTTCGCTAATTCACGCTAATGTTTCTGTGCACAGAACAATAGTTTGAGGCGTTCAGATCTGGTGTACAGTGAAATATCTCCATTTGTCTGAACAGATTGTTTGAGGATTGTGGACCAGTGGTCCGAACAGATGGTTTCAGGCTGAACGGTTTCTCCACACATGGGGTGGAGCATTTGGAGTCTGTTTGAAGGTCTTGGTGACAAGAGTGGAAAAATCTGACTTGTGAAAGCACAGATCGAACTGTTTGAGAAGTAATTTTGTAAGAAATAATGTACAGTCATGAACATTGACATGACAATCAGGCGCTGAAGTAGGATATGAGGTCGGGGGGTTTGTATCACCATGATGTGGTTCATGTTGAGATAACGACTGGCTAAATTTGGAAATACTTTGGAGTTAAAAGTTGATATAGATTGAAATATTAGAATGTGAAAAGTGGCAGCGGAACGATACAGGATACAAGAACATTTGAACTTTGATTTTTAAAAATATGAAAGCCTTAAAAACACCTTTGAAAAATGCTTTTTTGTTCCTCTGAGAAATTAAAGAAATTTTATTTTAATACCCACAGATAACTGATGAGCCTGTTTCTGCTCGTGTTGGAACCATATATTCAAATTCTTAATTTCATTACTTGCAAATTCCCTCATGGTTTCTGACTACATTAGGCGCCGCTGAAGATGCATGAAAGCTCATTTGGAGGAAATGTGGTATCTGCATTGGTTAAAAGCACATGGGCAGATTCATTAATAAAGGAAAATAGGCTGGTGGGCAGCTGCCCAACTCGGGCAGATTACCCAGCATGCCACAGGAGGTGCCGTCTGCTGCCCTGACTGGTTCTCAGGAAATATGACGGCTGTGATGTTCACCTTTCCTTTGAACCATGAAGTGAAAAGACGCCCAATAAAAGAGAACGAGAGAGAGAGGAAGATGAGAGTGAGTTGCAGAGAAAATGTTGAAACGTAAAGAAAACTGTACAATACAGAGTAAAGTCTGTGAACTCGACAGACACAGACGCTCTCATGGTAGACATCAAAATATATTTTGGAGAGCACGCTTCTCCTTCACTAATCAAAGTAAAGAGACATGGTTGTTCTCTCTGTGAATGTTCCCCCCACTAATGAACGAAAGCCACTGAGAATACTGAAAGAGAAGCCATCAACACTCAGAAGAGCTCTTGCAATTACGTCCAGAGGACAGAACTTTCAGAAAGTTTCTTTGGTAAACAGTCTGTGATGCACAATCATCTAATTTACAATCATGAGAACTGAATCATAAAGACTTCTGCGTCCTGTTGAGAAAATGGCTCATTACGAAACTTGAATTGATAATGGCTTTGATCAGGGCTGTCAGACTCTTCTAAAGTCTGAATTAGGTCAGTTCCAGACATACTAGTAGCAGAATTATGTAGTTGCCCAGCTGTGTTTTGCACACTGACCTGAGACGGTGACCTCTGAACTTAAGTAAGTCCCCACAGAGGCCTGACTTTAATTGGTGTGTAAACCAAACTCCACTTTGGTTGCAATTTTAGGCTTCCCAGCTAGTGGCCTGAACAAATATCCTTATTGATTTTCCTTTTAACTTCACCACTACAAATTTATTTCAATAGCATTGCTTTAAGTCATTCTGTTTTTCCTGTTATGACAAATTTGTTCAAGTATACATTTGTAGGCATCACTTTACAAATAGGGAGCAAAAGGAACTTAAATAGACTGATGGGATGAAAACTCAGAGCAAAGGATCTCGACAAACAACTAGAGAGAAAGAGAGAGTTGAAGAAATGATGAACAAGGTAATCTTTCATGTTTTGAGGTGCCGTAGGGACACAATGCAGAAAACTTTAAATTGATAGGGAGTTCACGGCAGGCTTACGTAACTCTCTCTGGCATTTCTTTCTCTCACCTTTGTTCATTTGTTTTCCCGCTTTCTGTGAGCCTGTTTCTCACCCTTTGCCTTTTGTACTCTGAAACATACAGCTGCCCCAGAGCTGCAATCTTCTCTGGCTTTCTTCTCTGGTTCTCCTTCCCTTCCTGTTTCCAGCACCACTGAAACACCATCATCTCACTTTCTCTATAACAAAAGGAAGACACACGCAGGTCTGAAAGAAAACTAGATTTGCATTTACCAACCTTGTAATCTGTGGTATTGGTGGATTATTCTGTTCAGTTCTAGAAACTAAATGTCTGAGATGCCTCACTGCTCCTGTCTACATAGGCTGCTGTCTTCTAAGGCACCATTTTAAGTAGAATGGACCTCTTTTAAGTGACAGACTTTGAATGCTGCCTCAGAGGAAACTCGCTGTGTTTTAACAGGATGACAGTGTTAAGAAGTAACTGACTAAAAAAAAGTTAAAAGCTACTAAGTTAACTATTGTTAGAAGTATGGCTGTAGTTTAGATGTTGTTAAAGCTTTTCTGTTAACAACCTCCCAGAAATCAAGGGTCTATTCATCTGAAGAAACTGATTCAATGAAATTATTCAACAGCCATTGTAGACGTTCCACTTGTATTAGAAGTTTGTAGTGTAGCGCGGATCTCTAAATGACTCCTGCAACATCAGTAATGTAGAAAGTCACGTCTCACCATCTGTGATTGGAGGAATATTTAATTAAGATGTAAGCGGTCCAGAGCATTTTAACATGTTGTCAACAGTCAATTAGTCTTTAGTTCTGAATGTTTTTTCTCCTTTAAGAAACGTCATTTGCCTCTCGCTGTAGACAGAAGGCCACAGAACGAGAGAGATTCATTATTCAATAAAGTTCTCAGCCATGTGTAGATGGAACGAGGAGGAAGCACATGCCATTTGCCCATTTTCTCATAAAATCTTAATTAATCTCATTTATTATTATTATGGGATGTCCGTTGGTTGGTCTTGGGTGTGTGGTGCCCTGAAAAAAGACATGAAAAGCCAAGATGTTCAGTTTGACTTCTGCAGATTGTGTGACTGACTGATTGAACTCCTCACCTTCGGTTTGATGCTGTTTTATAGATCAGTTCAGAAATCTCTCGCTATATTATAATTTAATATAGAAAAATCTGAAAATGTTTGAGACCACATAGATGATGTCATTTCTGTTTTCCATTTTAAACCTAGAAATAAAAACAGAAACTCTGATTTGGATAAATTAAATGCTAAGAAAATGTTTGTGCAGTAAAACGAATTAGAGTGTTTATGATTGTACTGCATGTCTGGGTCACTACGCAGGTTTGTCTTTCTACAAAAGCTCAGATTTGAAACACACAAGGTGCTTCCTGGAACATTATCAGATCACATTGGGAAAACATGCATCATCAGGTTTTTCAGAAACGTGGAGTCAGTGGCAGTCCTGTCCGTGCTGTCAGACCTTCTGAAACGTGAACGCTCATTCATCACTCCAACTGTTCTTCTAAAAACGTCTTTTATGAAAATGCTGAATTACGTTTGAAAGAAATATTAATTGCAGATTAATTTTTACTGTGGGTTCTGATTTTGGACGCGTCTGTATGTCATTTGTTTAATGTTTAGTTTAATTTAGTGGGCAGACAACGTAAGAATTAACTTTTGTTTGACTTGTGATTTAGCTGCTGATGGTAAAAACTACAAATGAAGTTTCGGTGCTTTATACACTTTCCATCTTAAAAGGTCACATCTCATTCATTTCCTTAGGCTGATGGGTGAAAAGGCATTTCGCACCTTCATCATTGTCAGCTGCATTATTAATTGGTCAGGTTTGCTCTGTCAGCCAACCCACATATCTGACAATTGTCAGCAATATTACAGCTGTGACAGAAAGCCAATGTTACTGTTTGGTAAATGGTGACTTGAATTGGTTACGTTAGCATGCTGGAGCTGTCAAAACACTCGTTTCCCACCTGACGCTGTACTTCCTGTCTTATCAGAACCGCATCAATGTCAATATATAATCCTCCAATCTCAGAGTATGAGTGTTCCTAAACATCAGCTGGTTGAGCAGCACAAACTTTGTATGTTTGACTCCTAGGGAACCTTAAATGCACTGAAAGTTGCTTTGGATAGAAGAATCAGCAGAATGCTTTCATGTGAATGAGTGATTGCTACACCGGTGCAGTTATACCGCATGAGATCTGAGAAGGTGTTAGTTATCAAAACAAAGGCACAACTGCAGCGCTGCACAACTGAAGTGTATCTCGCTTTAACATTTCATGCTAGAATTAGACTGAAAATGGGAAAAAGTGATTCTCCAACCATTGTGAAGGTCAGATAAAATCGGCGGTTGACTAGGCTGAGTACAAACCTCACAGGAGGCATTAGCGCCTCTGAGAACATTGTACACCCAACAGCTGTCAGCAGGGGGCAGTCTTACTGAAATCTCAGTCAGGTATCCATAGTTACCACACCTGCTCCAATGCCAAATAATTATGCTGTTTTCAAAACCACTCACTTATTCACTCCTTCACTGTAAGTACATCAGATGTGCACTCAGTTGGAGTGCATTGTGGGTAAAAAGTAGTGAACAAATGAATGAAATGAGTTGTACACACAGAATTCAGGCAACACAACAAAATGTGCACTTTAGACAATAGTGGTGATTTTGAACACAGCCCTAGACTTATTTTAAATTCCTCTGTGATACATTTTGCCTTTGTAAAGTGCTGTGTGCTGTCACTTGAATTTCCAAGCGTGGTTTTAGTATTAATGGCCATTTGTGTAGCTGCTGAGTTTTGTCTGAAAAGGATCTTTTTAAAACGACTTTCATTCTGTATGTAAAGTATTTTCTTGTTACTTTTACTATTGTTAATTATGTAAATATTAATATTTTTAATTAAAGCAATTTAGATCTTTGCTGTTTTGTTTCTTATTGCAAACTACAGCGATAAACAGGTTCAAACCAAACGATTGAACGCTGTGTGCAAACAGCCTCGATTTATGGTGTCATGACTCTGGTTTCTCTTTAGAACATAAATGTTGCATCATTTAAATTGCATTGTGAAAGATCGCTTGAATAATTAACATTTAACACCCCTAAAATATTTATAAGATGATGTACAGCTTATTAAGCAGTCAGACAGCCTCATAAGGAGCTTCTACTGTCCTGCTGGTTTCTTTGTCTCTACACACTGAGTTTATTGTACCAGAACATTGACCTTTAAGTCTCTCTTGTTGTTGTTTGTCGTTTGTTACCTCAGGCCCTGACGATCGTGGCGTGCAGCAGCCCTTGTGATCTTTACAGCCGCCTGGCTCAGAGTCCTCCCCGAAGCTCTTCTATACTGGCTAACTCTCAACCCCATGAAAAAACAATTAGTCCACTTCATAAGAATTGATTAGCATGCTAATGAATGGGCAACACTTTCTCATCACAAGAGGGTTGGGTGGGGGTAATGAGGAGAGCTGCCGGACCAGTCCAGCCGGTTGTTATGCATGCTGAGAGGCAACATCGATCTTGGAGAAATCTTATTACAGCTCCAGACGCTGCGTGCAAATGTTTAGCCTGAACCCAGGAGAGCAGGGAGAGCGTTTTAGAATGTAATACCAGAAAAACAAGGATGTGATGATGTTCACGGCTCATTTTTAAATGATGGCCACTTTATGGAAGGTTGGTGAAAGTGAGATGAAACACAAACTTTGAAACGGCCTCTCGCTGCTGGTCCTAGTTTAATGGTCATGATGTAGATTCTAGTTTGAGGCAAAGCGCTTGTTATGTGTGCAAACTGTTGTCCATCTATTACACTGTCAAAGCTCCTTCACGCTGTAACTTGGGTGCAAGAATGTAATTAGTTGATTAGGAGCATTAGGACAACCAGCTCAATCCATCAGCGGCGCTTTCCAGCTCCAGCTTTTGGGCCAAACCCAAGCCCATTTGTCTTCAGATTGAAGTTAGTTTGGTTGGTATGAAAGCAGTTTCTGTAGCTGTCCCTGGCGGTTCAGACCCACAGTCACAATGTAAATGAAGTTATCGGTGAGTGCAACCGAGCATCTGAAACGCAGCCCTGAATGTCAACATGAGTTCAGCAGTTGGACTGAAGCCTCATAAGCTGTGAGCAGCTGCCCCTCTCTCTCTCTCTCTCTCTCTCTCTCTCTCTCTCTCTCTCTCTCT
>JBAJNP010003456.1:1317-38224 GCA_036877545.1 Yasuhikotakia modesta
CCCCACCCCACCATACACGCACCCCAACCCTTATTAAGAAATACCCAAGTGAAGGCAAAGAGCGGCACGCTGGTTCTGATCCAAACGGCCCTGCGTGGAGAACACGGTAATCTCACATGCAACAGCAGCCATCCTGTTCATCTGCAGTCACTCCTCTATTATAAAAACTTTTTTCTCATGCTTTAGCACAGAGGAAAGGCTGTCTTACAGTTCCTCTTTAATTAATAGTCCCTCGATTTAGGATTTTACTCTAAAGAGAGAGTTCCCTCAAAAATGTAAGTATTTTAATACTTTGGTAAACAAACAAGAGCAGCATTTATTAACATCCACTGGGTGGATGCAAAACCGCCATCACATTTCTCAAAATATCTTCTTCCATGGAAAAGATAAATTAAAATAACAAATTATGCAACAAATTACAGCCATCATATCAACTTACTTTAGAGCGAAAGGTTAAAAACAACTGCAGTGTCGCTATAAAACTTCCTCTATCTCAGCTGTAATGCACAGATCTTACTGTATGTAAGCAATAAAAAGCCATAAACACTGAAACTGTTAAAGCAGCAAACATCCCATCCAACAGTGTGTTTGTTAAATCAGTTTTTTTTACAAAAGCTTTAAAAACGGCCCAACTAAAATAGATTTTAGACCAATAGCAACTCAGAGCAGCGAAAAACTAACTTCTGCCTTTATCTTTGTTTTTACATTTCTGGCATTTTTGTTAAAAGAACTCCCTTGTTCAATGTCAAATAAAACGTTCCCTGGCTGTTATCCGGGCAGATAAGATACACAGAGGTGAGTGACCGCACAAGGCCACAACGTCACCCAATCCTCATCTCTTACCTTTGGTGTTAAAAGCTTCTTTAAACTGAAGCAGCACATCTGCGAATCTCCGCACGTCGTTCACCAGCTGCATTATGTAGTCAGGATCAGCTCCTGTCGTCTCCGCGCTGTCCGACCCGGAGCTCACGGAACTCAGGGATCCGCTCTTCACCGAGCGACCCAAACCCCACGACACCGAGCCTGAGGAGAGGGGGAGAAAATGGGAGCCGGGCAGGCGGGCGTTTCCCAGCATGCGTTTGTTCAACCCTCCACTGCTTTGCTGCAGCATTGCTGCACCAGACGCCGCAGCTGCATGCGGTTTAGATCAAACCTGAGCAACGTCCTCCAGAGATTCTCAGATACCAGAGACAGCAGCACCTGTGTGAAGTAAACGTGTAGTTAAACCTCTATAGACAAGAGCGCTTTAACTGGTCACTGAAACTCTTCTGCATACACAGGGGAGAAATCTAAGCTGTGTTTATTAGCTGTGCCACTAAACTGAGCCAGAAGTGATTTAGATACCAAATGAAAACCTTCAAACAGACTACAGATATAAGGGATATGTTCGGAGAATGCTGTATTAGTCACAAGGAAACCAGGAATTTCAAAGACATAATCTTGTCTGTGACCTGAGGCTTGGGAAAAGCAGACAGTCTTTCTGTTTCAATGTGAGATGCTTTTCACAAACACAAGCTCAAACAGAAATAAATCATGCATTCTTTAGAAGTAAACACTTGAGAAACAGCATCACAATAACACACAAAATACCATCAACAACTACTGCAGTCACTACAATATTTACTGTCCATGTTTGTTTGGGCATAAGATTATTGTGCCACTGTATGAAATGTGGTTTCTCTGACTTAAAGTTTAAAACAAGTTAAAGTTAATCATGACTTTTACTAAAAACAATCGTTCTCCAAACGTTCGTGCAGTAACAGTAATGAAACGTTTGTTGGACGTATATGTTATCCCTCTCATATATTTTGCGTCTACAATCCGAGGACAATGAAGACTTTCAGGACCAAAACAAAGTGCAAGAGTTTGCAAAACAGCTCAAGTCGATCTCTGCTGTGTATTAAAAGTTAAAGCTCACAAACCCCCATCAGTTTAACTTTAAATGAAGTTAATAACACAACGGAGTTGCGTCCGGTTATATTGTAACATGCGCAACTATAGCGTTACAACAACGTTTGCGTCTCACGTGCTGCTTTAAGTTCATTTAGCAAAGTCTCGCGTTTCATAACATCATGTTTAATCTCGCACTTGCCTGACAAGCGTTTGTTGATCATTGCACAGATGGAGGAACATGTAAATCCAAGCACACGATGTGATATAATGTGATATAACATTAAATCCTCTTACAGCGCAGAGACTGAAAACTGAACCAACGCTGCAGCTGCGCCGCAAGGTCCTCTTGCCGTAGCCACGCCCTATAATGACAATCTCCCTCCTGATTGGCTATATGGAGGGAAGGCGGGGTCTTAGTGCCCATCCCACAATAACAGGTGCCTGTATTGTGGTCCATATACAGTGTTAATATACATGGCATCTGTTATTACAGAATAAATGTGATAGTTTATAAGATAATTATGCTTGGCTCGGTTTTATACTTCAACAGCATGGGAAGAAAATGTTAAACGTTTTAGGCCACTAATGGAGGATGCAAGGAGCCTAATAAAATCTGTGCACAGAAATGGACATCGACCGGGTGCCAACAGAGAGTTGGTCCCCATTTGATCCATTAAAATGTTGTTACCTCAACAAAGAGGAAATTAAAATCACTTTCTTAACTGTTTCTCCTGGACAAGACCACACTAATACACCAGCCCAACAGTTTTAATGTTATATATGTTATAAATGTTATAATGTTATATAATGTTATAAATGTATATATGATAAAGTACAACAACACAATGCTCTCATTCAGTCCGGCAAATGTTGGTTTATGTTTAGACCAGTTTAGTTTTAGGACAGCTAGTTTTGGGAAATTAAGGTTTACAATCTACACTTTAATTTATACACATACATATGTGTATTATGTAAAATGTAAAACAGCTTGTAAGATTCTGTCTTCATAGAAACGTGCTGTTTCGAGTACATATTAAAACAGTATTTTAAAAGATTTTACTATGAATTATTTAGTGTGGGATCTCATCGACAGACTGTGTGTTTGTGTGGTGTGTGAGTTTGCTGTGCTTCTCAAGGGAAACCGTGTGCATTCAGTACCTGTCTCTGTTAAAGCAAATGATCATGACTGCATTCATAAGCACCAGGCAATGAATCTTTAGACAACAGACTGACTGCATATTATTACACATGCAAACCAAATCTGTGAAGCTGTCTGTGTGTTTAGACAAAATGAAGTAACCAGTGTTTGCTTGCACATGCCATTAACTGATGCTAATGGTTCACTAATAGTTAATTATTAATCGCAGGAAGTAAAAAACATTGTAAACTCCAGCTTCACATTAAAGTCATGTGATAAACTGTAAAGGTGGGTTAAATAATAGCCTGTTTTTGGCTTTCAGTTTAAACACCTTTAGTTTAAGTTAAATACTATTCGGGTTAAACTGTCTCTGGTAGCAAAATCTGAAAATTAGGAGAAAGAAAACAATTGAAACTCTTTATGTGCGTTTGTATGTTTATTAGTTCGTGATGCTTTATTGTTATAGTGATTATTTTATCTTTGGTTCCCTCTAATGGTCGTATATATACCTTCCCCCCCGTGTACGTAATGGCGTCACCTCGGAGGTCCTTAAAGGACCATAAAGCACAAAAACGGAAACAGTAGCAGATTAACATCCTCAGTAGCAGGTTAACATCCTCGTAGATGTTTATAATTTATGTATATAATCATGTAAACAGACGATAGTTTCAAACCAGCACAATTTCCCACGACCGCCGAACTCACGGTTTGTTTAACGCAGTCCTGTCAGGATCCGTCACACGGCTGAGGTTTGATCCGTTCGGCCGCAGCTGCAATAACACGGAGAAATGTGTCAACCTACCGCGCGGTACCGGACCGCGACGCGGTTCTGACCCGGTTCGCTTTCAATGCTGTTGGATCCGGCTGTGCGTTCGTGAACACGGTTGGTTTCGGCGGAGGACTTTGACATGTCTAGCTCGGCCGGTGGAGGGACGCAGTCTGCAGGGCTGGGCGCTGCCGCCGCGGGCTCCTGCTCCGGTTCGGTCGTGTTATCAGGCGGCGGTTCGGCCATTGCGGGCCGGTTACCGAGCCGAGTGCTTGAGCATATCTTCTCCTATCTGGAGCTGCCGGATCTGATGAACTGCTCGCTGGTGTGCTGGCACTGGAGCAACTGTCTGGCGGATGAAAACAGCGAGGTGTGGCGGAGCTTGTGCGTCCGTGTGCTGAACGATGAAGCGACGCGCTCCGACATCCTCTGCAACCTCTGTAGTTACAAATCAAAAGTGAGATCGATGCTAAAATGCGTGTTAATGTCGTGCATTAAAATGCAATAAAGAGATCGCGCATTGTTACGCGCGGTTTGTGGCTTTGCGTGTTAATAGCCTGCGGTTTTCATTGCATTGCTCGGATTTTGCAAATTGCGTCACTTTGCAAGTCGATTTATTATTGCTGTTTGATGATGTGCTTTCATGCTTCATTTTTAATGTTTGCATGTAGCTGGATGAGTGGAAAGAAGATCATATTGAATGTATGACGTCATTTGTAAATACTGCACACATAAATGTTGACGTCACTGACATTTAGGTTCTCTATGTGTATAAAACCAGACATGTAGGTTAGGAGGTGACAGCGATAATAAACTCATTTTCCATAAGGTCGTAAAACAAAGTACATGCATGGAGTCTAAAGAAAATGGGTCACTTTTAAACGCTGTTTGATTGTGAATGTACAGTCCCTGAAATATCTCTGTTTACCTCTGTTCTCAGCTGAAGTCTTATCAACACGCCCTGAGTTCTCACGACTGCTCCAGGAATGTATACATTAAGAAAAACGGGTTCACCCTGCACCGAAACCCCATCGCCCAGAGCACCGATGGGGCCCGTGGGAAGATCGGCTTCTCGGAGGGCCGGCATGCCTGGGAGATCTGGTGGGAGGGGCCTCTTGGAACGGTGGCTGTGATTGGCATTGCGACAAAGAGAGCCCCTATGCAGTGTCAGGGCTATGTGGCCCTTCTGGGCAGCGATGACCAGAGCTGGGGCTGGAATCTGGTGGACAATAACCTGCTTCACAACGGGGAGGTCAACGGCAGCTTCCCACAATGCAACAACGCGCCAAAGTACCAGGTGACGCAGATTTGCTTGACTGTGTGGAGCTGACTGAGGTTGTGCTTTGTGTAAAGAAACACAACCTTCTAACTTGATCTTTCTTCACTGTTAAAGAGAGACAAACTGATTCGTAAACACATTCGTAACACTTACAAAAGACTTAAAGTCTTAGTTTTGGAGAGGCATGAGACCTCCTTTAAAAGCCGTATCCAAAGCTATGTCCCACCAACACATAAAAATGTATACATTTTATAATATATTGCATATACAGTTGAGTAAAAATATACATTGAGTAGAACAGAACTTGGACTGTGGATTTAAACATGCACTTCTATAACGTTCATCTACATGTCATGTATATGTTTTTTTTCCCTCCAGATCGGAGAACGGATACGTGTGATTCTAGACATGGATGATAAGACACTAGCCTTCGAACGAGGATTCGAGTTTCTCGGCGTGGCCTTCCGAGGCCTTCCCAAAGCCTGCCTGTTTCCCGCCGTCTCGGCTGTGTATGGAAACACGGAAGTGACTATGGTGTACCTGGGAAATCCGTTGGATGGATAAAATGGATCTTAGTGCCACTTGGCACAGATGTGACTCTCGGCTGTTCACATTGGGACTAGGAATTGTCCTGGGATATATCGGTAGTTGTCGGCCAGGGCTTGTTAAAGGTGAGACTCCAACAAACATCTGCATCAGTTAAACCTCCATTAGCTTTTTGGATGAGCTGGGACGTTTTTAAAACTTGATTTTAATCTAATTTATGAATTGCACAGGGACGGTTGTGTTTTTTTTTATTTTTAAAGGCCAAATCAGACACGAAAGTGGCAAAGTTTTATAATGAATCATTGACACACGTAAGAGAAGCTACTGTGAACAGGACTGACAGACATAAGTCAAATTTCCCTTGAATGCCCAAATTTACGTGTAAATAAGTGACATGATGTACACACGCCAAAACCATGTACCAATATCTTAACATTTTCCCCACAGCTGTTTTCTGCATGTAGTGTGCGCGTCTCTTCCTCTGATTTTTATTTGATAAAAGCAAAGATAGCGTGTTGTTCTATTTGTTACTGTACATCTTAACTGTGATGTAGAAATGTATAGTATTTATTTATTAAGGTCTATCTTTGCTATAACTGAGGTTATGGAGACTACAAATAAACTCTAAATTGTGCCAGTCTGTGAACGTATTGCAGCGTGTTCTGTCGTGTCATTGAATGCATCTGCGTTCATTTTATCTCATGCAATTATGGCGTAAGTCTCATCTGGACCACCAGGGGACGCTATTGATCCACGGGGGAACTTCACAGGGACGCACAGAAGGGTCGTGGGCCATTTTTATCATCCAGGGAATCTTCCCTCAGCAAACCTCTAAGAGGGCCTTAAGAATACTTTTTAATGATTTACAACATGAAGTAAAGTTAACTAGCCAAACTAAAAGCCAATATGTTTGTGTTTATTTAAAAAAAAACATGTAGGTTTGTAGAATATCTTATTGGGTAGAAACTGTGAGTTGGGGGCCTGCAAATATTATTGAGATCCAGCGTTATATGATATTAATTCAGTTTGTAAAGTCATCTGTGGAGATTCATGCTTTTGTAGGTTCAGAATCTTTATCAGGGTTTCCAAGATAGAATCTGCCAGTAGTTTCTCAGAAGATGTTTTCTAAAAAACATTACTTTATATGAGTGGTTTGTTTGTGTTTGCCAGCCGTTTATTGTGAAGCGTTTGACAGCTAGAGGAAGGAAACAACATTCAGATGTTTAAATCTCAGTTGGTTTTTCTCAGACAGCAATAAAATAACTTTCAGAGGTTTTCATAAACAGTCATTTGACGGTTTGAACCGATTTGCTTAGATGCCAAAATCTGCCAAGACTCACCTAATGCCTCAAAGATCAAAATCACGTTTACTTCAAATTATTCGATGTGTTTCTTTCTTCAGAAGAAATCTGGGAACATTTGTGGAGTCTTTACAGTCTGTGTTAAACATCCTGACAAGTTTCCCCATAATGCACTTTACTTCTCCTAAACTTTCCCTACAGAGACCAAACTAATGTTTCCCCACGTACAGCATGGACACGGTGAACCCAGATGGTTTGTTGGAGGTTGTTTTAACGTTGCAGATGTTGGACCAGCAGGAAGGGTGTGAACTCTCGCGGTTTCCTCTGCAGCGTTTATCTGATGGTAAAACCCAGCAGCGAACTGACGCCTGAAATGCGCACGAGACGTTCATCGCGTATCGTTCCGTTTATCTTCCAACGCAATCGTTCCATTATACGGACAACCTTCACAGCTAACAGAGAACGTTTAGAGAACGCTGGCTAACGTTCTCTGAAGTTCTCTCAACGTTATCCAAACTTTTTTCGCAGTAAATTTAGTAGAGTTTCTTTTAGAAACGTTACAGAAATAACAAACCTCGACACGTAAAAACACGAACGCTTTGAACGTCCCTTAAACTTGTGTTAACGCAAACGTTAGGGGGACGTTCTCACTCAATGCAAACGTTAAGGGAACGTTCTTACAACCCAAAGAGACGCACGTTTCTGACCTGCAGTGAACGTGTGAACGTATGATGTCCACCGCACGTGACTGCGCTTCCGTTTCTAGCGCTGCTTCCGCAAATGCTGAAGACGCACAGATGCAGATGTCGAGCGCTTTGCATCTCCTGACAGATCATGCAAACCAAGAAACCTCCCGCAAACCGACGCGATGATCTGCTGTGAACTTCAGAGAGGAGCGGGGGCAAGTCCGACCGCTGGGGTAAGAGCGCATCTGCGCCACACGCGTGCGCCACTGCGTTTAATCCGCACTTATCTGCATTGCTTAAATAGGGTTTATGCTTTAAACTGGAGTGAGATCGAGTACATAGGCATTAAAAGTGAAGTTTTTCTGGAAGTTATGCACTGAAGTGTCATTTTGTGTCTTAACTTACAGCAGATCAAAGATCAAATCTTAATACTTGAGATATGCATAAAATGTCAAAAATGCATTAGATGGCATTAGATGACAAACTACCAAACCAACTGAGATCTGTAAGAAATGATGACCTTTAAAGATCTCCAGAACAACTGTAGTAATAAATGTTCATGTGAACTGGTGATGTTAACTCCTTAAATTAACTATAGAAGTAATCCACTAACTTTGACAAGCAGAAGTGGTTGAAATGCTCTTCATTTATAGTTTGTCATTTAGTAAATCTGTTGTAATATCTAATTGGTGGTCAAGTAACTGCAGCTTAATCGCATGTATAACCTCAGAGGTTCATGGTTTTCTGCCTTAAAAGAAACAAGCATCACTTTCTCTTTATAATGATATCAGATGAACTGCTGAAGCTCTTTATTAATGACATATAGAGCCGTTTAGTGTGAAAACCTTCCAGCTAACAACTATAGACTGCAGGAATGTTTCTGTAACGTTTATATAATGTAACAAAAAAGCTTAAGGACCTCGTATTAACATGACAGCTTGGTTATAAGAACATTATCTTTTAATTCTACATTGTTGGTAAAACGTTCAACTAGCTACTTAAGATGAATATTTTACTGTAAATGATAGGCTATGTTAGAAAAGTGTTATATTAATGTTACTGCAACAACATTTTTGCTAACTTTGAGAACTTCAGCCAATGCTTTGAGAACGTTCTTTGTCATTTTATGAATTTTATGAACACGCATGTATAAATTGTTCACTGCTTTTCCACTCTTTGCAGTGATGATGTTAAGATGCTGGCGTTTGTTCCATCCGCTCGGCTCTGTCACGCTGTGGTGTCGATCCTGCTGGTGTTTGTGTCTGTTCCTGGACATCCACAGAGCTTCTCCTGCACACTGGTATGTGATCCTCTTTAAATTTTAAGGCTTTAACATCCTGGCAAACGTTTAGGTTACCTCACTGAAGTGAAACATTTACCACGTTTATATAAACATTTATGAACTATTATGTGTAGTAGAAGTAAAAAACTGATCAGTCACTGTCATGCTGCTGATCTAGGTTTTTCCATGTTGTTTAAAAATACTCTGATGTGTCATGAGTCGCTCTCTTAACTTGAATCTGTTTTTCTGTCTCTACTCCTACAGATTAAAAACACAGCGCTGTGCAGCAGCTGTCAGCTCTCCACGGTACCAACCCATTTACCACAGCAGACCGAGGAGATCTTTTTGGACAAGAACCTTCTCATAGAATTACAGGACGGGTGCCTCTTGAGGTATCCTGTCCTCCAGACCTTCAGCTGCGCAGGGAACCACCTCAGGAACGTGGAGGAGAACGTGTTCTCTGAATCACCTCTTATAGAAAACCTCAACTTTGCGGACAACGAACTTCATTATGGACACAAGCAACTTGCACGGGCATTAAGTTCTCTGACCCAACTTACAACTCTTGATCTGTCAGGTAATGGCCTCTCAGATGACATGGCATCTGTGCTGTTACAGAATCTATCTTCTCTGGAGATACTTCACTTGTCCCGGAATGCTTTGTTGAGGTTGGACGAGTCGACCTTTAGTAACCTTTATCTGCTGAAGGAACTGAACCTAGAGAGGAACTTGTTGTATGAGATTGACGGTGCGTTTGATCATATGAAGAAACTCCAGAGGCTGAACTTGGCCTTTAACTGCTTGCCATGTTTGGTCAAATTTGAGATGACCCAGTTATTGGTCCTAAACGCCAGCCACAACTCCATTGAATGGTTCATAGCCAATCAGAATTTACCTGAGACGTTCCAGCTGGAGACTCTGGATTTGTCAGATAATCGTTTGCTTTTCTTTCCCTTCCTTCCAACTAAAAATAATATAAGGACTTTAATTTTGTCCAATAATTTGGTAGACTTTTACCAACACTTTTCAAATGATACATCTTCAAACATGACCACCAGTGTTGAGTACTACAACCTTGGACGTAACGTGGGCAACGTAACAGTGGAGCTCTGGAATGAGAGCCTCCATGGAGATCTTTCCCATGTGGAGCTCCTGGACTTGAGTGAGAACAAGGTGAACTCCTTCCCTCAGGGATTCCTTCAGCAGATGCCTCATCTCTGCTGGCTGAAGCTGAGGAGCAACTGTTTGCAGACCTTTAGTTTGACATCTGAGGATCTACCAGCGGGCCTCTATGAACTGGATGTTAGCAAAAACAGGCTAACTGAGCTCAAACCAGGCCAAAGTTCCATCATTGAGCTCAATAACCTCACACATCTAAATCTGAGCACAAATGACCTTCAAAATCTCTCACCCAGGATATTTGCTAGTCTATCAAGTCTCACCACAGTGGACCTCAGTCATAACTCAGTGGGCGTGTGTTTATCTGAAGACTACATGAGCTCCTCAGCATGTGTTGTGTGGTCCAACATGGTTTCACTAAAACATCTCTATCTTGCAGACTGTAGCATTGAAAACATCCCATCTTTAGCATTTAGGGGCTCGCCCCTCACACACCTTGAACTATCCAACAATCCGGGCCTACAAATCAAACAAGATTCTTTGGCAAGTCTTAGTGCCACATTACAGCACCTGGGGCTCGGTAACACAGGCGTGCAAGGCTTTGACTTCTCTTTGTACGGCCGCTTGAAGTCTTTAAATATCTCTAAAAACTCAATATCAGAGCTTCCTGCATCTCTGATGTCATTGAACCTGAAACGTTTGGACTTGAGGAACAACATCTTGAAAACCATCCCAATGAAACAGGCCTCCACATTGGCTCAAAGTCTCCACGCCGTGTACATGAGTGGAAATGCTTTCAACTGCTGTCATCTAGACTGGTTTAGGGTGTTCGTGGAGAATGAAGGTGTCACGGTTGTTGATCTCTCAGTGGTTAGATGTTTGGACTTAAGCCACAGGTGGCATAAGGTGACTTTCTTTGATCCAGCAGGATGTGGTGGCTTCAGCTATGAGGAATCCATTGTTTGGTACGTTCTTCTCTTTGCAACCCTCAGTATTAGCGTTGTGGGCATCTCTGTCATTTATCTGCTTACCTTCAAGCCAAGATTGTTGCCTCGTGCTATTAAGAAGAGATGCTGGAGACCAACATCATACTGAAGAACCTGTAAAGCTTATGTAGCCTGTGAGATACTGACTTCAGATTTAGGCCATATTGGTCTGTAAGCATGTCAAACTTGTGATTTTGTTGCCATTAAAATTCATGTTTATGAGACCTTACATATTTTTCAGCAAATGCTACGTTCATGATGTTTCTTTTAACAACAAAACAAGTCTTACACTCATTTACGTTTATGCCTTTGTCAGATGTTTGTATTAAAATCAGCTTTCAGTGTAAATGTATTCTAGTGTCAAGCTGTATCAAATAATGTTTTTGACAACAGGTTTGAAAATAAGGCTTTAATCCAGTATTATTGTGTTTGGGATTATAGTCTATATTTAAAATAAACCATGTCTTTCTCTTACAAGGGCCTGACAAACAATGCTATGAAACGCTATTAAAATGAATCTTGTTGTTTCAGATAAGAGCAGGTTACATCTTATCTGTGTCTGTATTAGCTGTGTGTTCTTTAAAATCTCAGTGTTGTAAACATAATGTGAGCTATATTACCTTACAAATTGCTTAAGCTTTCTGGTATCCCATCTAACAATGTAACATTGCAAGACTGTTTCTCTAATGTTTGCATTAATAACAAAAACATTAAAGGTGTTATTTTGAGTGTTATTGAAATGTTCAAAGCGTGCCAGTTTTTAGACGCTGTGTTACTGTTATTGTTTTAATGTAATGGCTATTTCACAAGCACTATAATAACATTTTTGATAGATGTGATATTACATTTAAAAATGTTTTTGATAACTTTGAGAGAATGTTGAGAGAACATTCATAGAATGTTAACCAACGATCTGAAAATGTTCCCTGTTATCTGGGACTGTTGCATTTTGGTTAATCTGGTGTTTTTTTTAATTGGCTTTGGGGGTCACCCAGGATAAAAGTGGTCTTTCTCACAATCGCATGACTGTGTTTACATAGACTCGCAGAAATTGTTCGTTTTATGAGCAGCCGTTAAAAGCAACAAAGGAAACACGAAATTTCCTGTTGTGTTAAGACCTGCAGCAGCTGCCCAGCTCTCGGTCTTAAAGTGTCACTGAAGTGAATGTGGTTTCACTCCAGATTGAGGTTTCAGAGGCCGTTGAATAGAACATCTACATTAGTCGTTCATGTCAAACATTCAGTGTGTTGTTACTCAGAAGATTGCTAAGTGTGATTGTCTCCCTCCAGTGAAACAGTCACACATGCTTTTGAGTTTAACATCTCAGCTAACAATTTTAGGTTGTTAGAACTTTTAACCATCAGCCCATTAAGTTCTAAAAATGTTAAATATGTTATTTTAAAGGTTAAAGGATAAAAGTAATGTTTTTGATATATTTGATATATATATATATATATATATATATACATATAACGTTGAAGAAAGTTGCAAGATTTTTTGATAACTGAGAGAACCTTTACAGAACATTAGCCAACGTTCTGAGAACAGTCCTTGTTAGTTAGGATGTCAATGAGACAACAAGCATGTGAACCTGGTGTGTGTTGGTGTGTTTTATGTGCAGAGAGCCATGTGTGCGTATTAAACCAAAATGTAACCAAAATACCACTGTGGTGAGTTAGTAGGTCATGGCGGTTTGAACTTAGAAAAGAGAAACTAGGGAGTGTTTTCACAGACGTGGGTACAGTCTAATATTTAATCCAGAGATCATGTAGGAGGGTTTTCTGATATCTGTCATCAGTTTTAACCTTCAGTTTAACTTTAATTGCAGATCCAGTCGAATGTATGTTACTTATATAATCTGTTTTATCTGAGATATCATCTGTAGTGTATTGCAAGTAAAAACTTGTGGTTACTTTAAAGTTCTAAATTAATGTCAAAGTTTGCAAATCTTGCATGCAGACAAAGTGTTTATATTATTATAGTGTTTCTGTAGCTCAGCTGGTAGAGGATTGTGTGGGCTTGGAAAATGTTGTGGGTTTATTTCCCAGGAAACACACAAACAGACAACAACTTTAAATTTATTTCAAAGTCACTTTTAAATGTAAACACGACATTTAGTGGGAAAGGCGGCTGGAACACGATCCTGTTTTTTTTAGAAACTGGTTCGTTTGTGAAAAATGGATGTTACATAACAGAATATGTCAGATAACTGAGAAAGAGGCTTTAAAAATAAACGGGAAGCTGTTTTGGGCAAAGTTAAACATTTTAATGAAAGAATCACACTTTCTGTGGAATAATATGATGTGTCTTTTGAGAATTTCATGTTTAACCTTAAAAGGCAAAAATGTAGATGTTGCCAAAAAAAGTTTCTGGAAAGAGGAAATGTGCTTTAGAAACTCAAACGGAAGAATTTTGCATACAGCCATACAGATGTTTTATTTATGACATTTATGTTAATGTGAACTGAAAATCTGTTTTCCTCAATCAAAAAAACTTGTTTTTAGTTCCAGAGAATCTAAAACGAATTGGATCCAATCTGAAGAACATTTTCAACATGTAACATGAAGTTTAACACAGACGGGTGTCACTTATGTTGTCATTATATACTGACAATGTTTGAATGGCTCATTTTCATCATGAATGATTATATTGTACCAGTATGAAACTGTGTGGCGTGTCCATTAAAACTGGAGTAAAATTTGCTGTGATCTGATTTTTACTTGAGAACTCAAATGTTACTGAAACCTTGTGTATTGCAACACGTTTAGAAGTTGGTATCAGATCAGATCAATGTGTCTCATCACGGAGACGAGCCAACAGTCATGTTTTCATTCACTGAAAACTCACAGTGTTGGTGTCAGATTATAAACACCAGTTCAAAAACCCAGTTCAGGTCTTACAGTAATCAGACATCACTAATAAACCGATGGACTGACACCATGGTTTGCCAAACAACATGTGCAGCACTGGAGAACATGGAGCTGGGCTGGAGACGGGAAGGAACCGATGCCCTCCCTGCATGTGAGCCGGCGGAACGGGCAGCAGATGAAAGCTCACACAGGAAGTTCACAGCCCACTTCCTCTTAACTCCTCCATCAGTGACCATTTACACAACAGCGTTTACAGCAACTAAACACACAGCAACCAGTTTGTGCTTCTTTGACCCAGTTAAGATAAACAGAAACATACTTAAAACATTATTAACAACATGATGCATGTGCTGGTTAACATTATAAAGCTGTTGTTACTTTAAGAGTGTGTTATTATTCTAAAATAAGCTGAAATGACTTGAGAACTTTAAAGATTTAGGGGAAAGACTGACATCTGTTGGCTGTTGTGAGAATGTCAGTCCAGCACTACTTAGTGCACACTGTGCAGTGGGTACTGTGTGCTACTAGTGTGTTGTACACATTATGCAAAATAAACATTAAAGAAATGTTGTCACAGCAATATCATTTTTGGCAGCAAAAGGAGTTTATATACCAAACGGAGCCTCATAGATAATTCATTCAAATATAACCAATAATTCAGTAATTTAAATACAAAGGTGAAATATTCAATACCTTTTATTTATTATATACTGAACACATATCGATCTATGGTAGTATTTTAAGAGACATTAAGCTGTTAAAATAATTACCTGTGCTTTTTATTTACAGAGTAAACAAAAATGTTACAGAGTAAACAAGAGTTGTGCTTTTATTACAGGCTGGAGCAATGACAACACGTAAAAATTAGCACTCATCTCTTAACTGTTTCTTTACAAAATGCATGAAGCACAACATGATTGTAAGGCACATGGGCACAGTTTTCAGTAAACATGTCATTTTTATCCAGAATTTTAACAACTGCATCTATTCTTGGTTATAAAGAAAATATCATACTGGTATATCAATGTGCTTTATAAAGGTAAGATGACTGCATGTGTTTATCAGTATAAAAACAGTTTATAATAAACAGGAAGGACTGTATGCGTGCAAATAAAGCATTTTTGTGCTTTTAATGCGATATAAAAGATAGTTTAAAGAAATTAGTTGAGACACATTTTAGCTACACTGGGCCAATATAAACCCTGAAAATAAATTATGGTATATTCAATTTTCCCCTCGGTTTGTTATGCAACTCCTTTGAAATGTTTCACAACCTGAAATGCACTTAATATGCTTTAAAATTCAACCAGTCTTAATACTTTCTTGTTGTAAACGTGTAAATGTTCAAATAAGTCACTTGCAATTTTTGAATAAGTAACAAGGCAAGCCGGCAGTAAAGACATCACGTGAAAAACAGTCTGTGTGGATTTGTTTGTAAACAGACTCTGGTTAAAACCTCATAATAATCGACCAATGAAATACTGTCGCAGGTAAACAGCGCCTGATCGCTGCATATATGGCATCTTAAATACGAACACAGCACAGCTGAAACACGTTTCTCTTTTGCGCTTCTGATCCAATGAGACTTGTTTAATTTAGCAGCTCAAGGTATGTAATGGGCACTTTTCCTTTCTGACATCCACGCTCTCCCATCAGCCAATCAGAGTCCATGCCTGGGACGCAGCTCACCATGATCACCTAAAACCAAAAATAACGTAAACCAGCCGCAATAACATTTCAATGCAGAGTCCGTGTTGCTAGGAAACCCACCTCGTCGGCCAATAAGGAGAGTTCGTTGCTGCTGGCGGCGTCGTAATCGTACAGCACTCGCGCTTTACGACTGCCACTGAAGTTCTGCAGCTCGGTGAAAGCTGAGGTTTGATTGGCTGCCGCGGAGGAGAGAGAGCCTGACAGAGGCAGGATGGGGACAGAGATGCTTGCACCACCGCTGGCTGCTGATTGGTTGTTGTTGGAGGAGAACGCTGAAGGGAAGCTGGAGGGGTACAAACGCCAGAATTAAGTGATTTTTAAAAAATTAGCGAAAAACAGATTTGACATGAATTACAGAAATATGTTTAAGGAATTTATAAAGCTGCAAACTCAAACGTGCCTCTCTGGCGTCATGTAAACTGATATTTGTTACAGATTGCAGCTTTAATTTTGTTGTTCACTTTAAAATACACAGATTGAGAGTCCCTCACAGGAGTCAAGGAATTCAAGATCTGAATCAGTTTAATATAAATTAACTATACAGACCAATTTGTGACCGAATCAACAGTTAAATGAAATGAAAACGGGCTCAAACAAATTAATGCAGTTCTTGAGTCGGATGATTCAGTCTGGATGTTTTGTAAAGATGTGACTCTGGACCAATGATCTCTTCATGAAAAGTGTGACTTACTTTCCCAACTGTTTCTGAAGATCCACCATGTACTGGTAACACTGGGCGTAATACGTCATTTGTGCCTCCACAAAATCATTCAGACAGCGCAGGTGATGGGCCTGTGACACACAGAACATTGAGATGATCTGGGTTTAAACTGAACTGAGATCTGGACCGGCGGGTGTTGGGACGTGTTCTCACATGTGTGCTGCTGATCCCATCCAGAAGAAGTCTGGTGATTTCTGCCTGCCTGTCAAACTCGCTCTGCGTCATCTTCAGGTCCTGCTCTGCCTGAGACAGAAACCGCGAGACAATCAGGAGCGAATTGGAGAAACAGTTTTATTATCAATTCAGTTTGGTGGGAACTGAAGAGAATTCATGACAAATATTGTTCTGAATTACATAAAATTTAATCTTCACAAGCACCACCAGTCTGTTAGCGATGTACAAAACCAAAATAAAATGCTACTTTGGCTATTGGTCAACTAGTTGACCCATTAGGACCCATCCATAAAACCTGCAACAACATTTGAAGAGATTAGATGTGAATAAAATGAGACACTGGTTTATGTCGATCTACTCTGTTTATTTCAGCTAGTCACGGTTCATGAAGAGATGACAGATTGGAGATTTCACACCCTGCTTGAGATGCAGAATGTTCTCCTTACCTTTGTCACCTCCTCTGCGCTCATCTGCACAGCATCCAAAATAAATACATCAAGCGTTATATAATAACAATATATTTAGCGATGGGACTAGATACAGACACAACACAGCTAACACAGCTGAAACACTAGTAGGGATGTAATAGACAGAACAAACACAGATTATAAATGACTTTATAAAGCACAACTAACAGTTTCCCACATCAGTGTGTGCAGTGGTGTGGGCTGTTGTGTTGATGTGGGTGTGTGTAGGTGGAGATCTGGTCATGAGGACAACATCAAACCCTGTTCCACTTCTCCTGTGAAACTGAGCCCAGGGGCAGCGAGACGTTTTGAAATGCCATCGTGATGTTGAGCAAACGCTGACATCCTCTTTACCAGCGTTATAAACACAAAAATAGAGGAAGCTGCACACACACACACTGCTAATATCCGGCACAAACAGCTTCATCAACAGCTGGAGGAGGAACTGGGCGAACCTGAAGGGGCCACTTTCCATAAATAGCTTTCCAGCCAACAAGGAACGTTCTCAGAATGTTGCCTAAGGTTCTCTTTAAGTTATCAAAATGTTCCTTGGTAGAACGTTTTGTTAACAATATATATATATTTTCAAAACATTATTCTACAGCAGTTAGTGGAACCTTTTAAAAACATCACAGAATGAAAATGTTTTATGTTTAAATAACATTGTTTTATCCAAATAACAACGTCTAAAAATGGAATGAGAACATTCAACTTGTGTAAAAATAATTTTACATTTTTGTTACTTAATGGAAACATTAAGGCAACGTTCTTAGAACTTTTGATCTCACATCTGTACACAACATGTAGAAATCAACAGTGGATCTTGGTTCTGGTGTGATAGATGCACGACCGACCTTCAACCACTTCACATGAAGAAAATTCAACATGTAGGAAAAATTAGCAACATAGCCGGTGTCCCCTGGTGGCGGGTTTGTTCTGAGCAGCTACCGTATGCAGCGTGGAGACAGACACACATCAACACTTCAGACAGCATGTTTCATTGCACACAGTCATTACTTTTGAGCTGTCTTAACTGTAACTTATATTTACAAAGAAGTTTATGGTGGAGAAATTGTGTCATATTTAACTAGAGACACTATAGAAATCTTAAACTGAAACTTTGTAAATGTAAAATGTAAATGAAACTTTAATTGCACTAAAACTGTCATCTCTCTACTGCCACCTCTGTTTGAACCATAAAATCACAGGTGACTTGTGGAGTTGAATATGATTTATAAACTCAACTTACAAATTATAAACTTTGGTAAATCAGAGTAAGATGGAGGTTGTGTTGAATACTTATGTCATGCACTCATGCAATAAATGTTTTGTTATTTTCAATCAAAATGTTACAGATTACAGCTTTAGGTAGAAGCAGAACTACCTCACCTGAGCTCTTGCGTCCGCCATCTTGGCTTTCTTGAGTTTGGTCTTTGCAGCATCGAGATCCAATCGTTTGTTCTGGAGCAGTTTGCGTTCTCTCTGTAGAGAAATATTAGTTGCCATCACATTATCATAACAAATAACGGCAGGTCTCAAGAAACATACGACTGATGGATCAGCGTTTTTTAAATGTTGTGACCGTGTTTTTGTTTTGTTAGTGTCACCTAATCTCACCAATATAGTCTTGAAGTCGCCTTCTAGAAAGTTTCGGAAAGGCGTGAGAAAATTGATGGCTGAGCTCTGAATAAACTCTCTCTCTGCCCCTCCGATCTGGTTCTCTGTCTCACCACACTTTATCAGAGCATTTCCTGTGGACAGAAACATGTTCTGGTGCTATTATGGGATGGAACAGTAGGACACAGTCACGGTTTTTAATTCCTCTGGTGTTTGGCATTTACCATAGGCGGTACCAGGCCCAAATTCATTTCCAGAGTCGACCATAGCCTGGCCCAGGAGTTCATGGTTGTTCAGTCGTGTTGGGACTTTCTTGTCCAGCTTTTCGTACAAGAACTCTTCTATTCTGACATCTGAAATGTCAGATAACAATGAATTAACAGGATTAAACCAAAGTTACACATCAGCCCTAATGAGTATTACACAAGTCAGCTTTAAAATGTCACCAGCACCCAGACTGGACTCTTAAAATAAAAGAGATGGGGCAGACAGGTGCACGCTGGACTGTGCGTTTTATCATTTCCTCCTATTCTGTGACTGTTTTTCTTTTCTGTTGATCTTCTAAGCAGCGTGGCACCGCGGTGAGGGTCTGAACAGCTGCACGGACCCCCTGACATCTTTGTCACACTTTGAAGTGAGAATAAACCCCTATTGTTGAACTGGACCCCACTGGGAGCACAGAACTAAAGTGATATTACTACAGACTGGAGAAATCCCAGTACGTTCACTATAGGAAGAACAAGAGGTCCCAGATAGACAGAAGATGCCTGTCTGTTAACATGACACAGAACCCAGTCTTACTTGGGTTCGGCTGCAGCAACACCTCCGTCTGTTTCAGGATCTTCTCGGTCCAGTGTTTGGTGGACTCAGCTTTGGCCAGAAGGTTTTCTAAATGTGCGTCCAACTCCGTCTTCTCAGCCTGTCCCAGTTTCTCTTCAGTAAACTGTGTGCGAGGACAACAGGGACAACAAACGCTAGCATCACTCATGCTGTCTGCGAAGACGTCTCGGTGAGTTTTGAGACGCAGCCCGTGCGCGTGCACGCGCTTCAGCCCGCTAGCTTTAGCATTAGCGGCGCAATCTGGTCCAAAAGTGAAAACATCGACATTTATCTCTGAAGTGACTCCAGCAAACACATGCAATCGACATTAACGTGTTACTAAAAAAGTTACTAAAGCAAAACAACAACGAACCGAAACTTTTAACACGATATATATTAAGGATAAACATCGGCGGCATGACAGAGGCCCGATTATAAAGCAAAGACCACAATGTTAAATAAACCGAAACAAAACGTCCCAAAGTGTTTTTCTCCTCACAAATCCCAAGTTTTGGGGGTTAAATGTAAAGGGAAAACGCAGATAACGTGGCCGTTCACTTACTTGCACCGCCCGGCTGAATAAAGTCCCAGCGTCCGCTGCGAATCTCTTCACGTTGAAATCCATTCCGAACCGAACCGAACCGATTAAAACACAGTCAGATAAAATACAAGATTATATTAAACTGCTTCACACGCATTAATGTCTTTATTGCTGTAAATCGGTCGCGGTTTGTGCACAAGTACGAGCGAAGCGACCGTCGGCGGTGCGGAGGAGTGAGAACCTCCCACAGATCTGATTACCGGGACACGGAACCGCAGAACCGGTACCGTCAGCACACGACTCAGCCTTCACATCAACACCGTTATGTGTACGGTAAGGTGACTTCACACCTTATGCTTTCAGCGCATTGTTGAATTGCATGGGCCGGAAAGTTTTGTGAAAAGTTTTGTGAAAGTTTTTTTTAATGAAACAAACACTCAAAACGTCACATCTGGTTCTTGTTTGGGGGTTTAGTTAAATTGTCACGTGCAACTAAGTTAGTAGCAGTTAACTAGTAGTTAGTTAAATCATAACCAGGATGTTTATCTCCATATATAACTGTATAGCGCCTTCAACTGGTACCAGTGGGATAAATGTGTTAATATATGTGTGTAACCACGAGATGGCAGCAATAATACAATAATAGTCAACAATAATCATCTTTATAAACTGCAGTTCAAATAAACGTGCTATATATGCTTAATGTGCACGTATATAAGTAGGTTTTATATTTGTAAACACACAGAACTGAATGACACGTTAGGGAATAAGTCAGTTTGTTAAATTTAATGCCATTATCGTTTGAAACGATCTGACACGTGTTATATTATCAATAATATAATCAAACAGGGATTTTCTGTCATGCTGCTGTAATATATGATGCTGGCGCATCATCTTGGCTTGTAACCATGGTAACAGGACGCTCATCCTGACCCCGCCCCCCGCGCCTCCGTCATATGATTGACAGGCGGATGCGGCGTGGGTTTTATAAAGGCATGTGTTGGTTTCCCCAAAACGACCTTTATTTTTCCCAGCCATACAAATAACATTATTATAACGTTTGCCTTTAAAGATGTCGCTCATGTGTGTTGTGACGGTCGCTGTGTTGCTCGCAGGGGCGACTGCTTTTATTTCTGCTGCCAGTGTTAAATAAGCTTTGGGCGAGTGTGTTAGTTTGGGGACATGGGCAGCACCGCCATGGATCTTAAGAAGAAAGATGAGAAGAAACATTCAAGAGCGAAGAAAACGCTGAGAATAAACATGCCGGTAAGTTTATGTCTTGTTATCTTTCTATGACTGTTTTAATGACAAAAGCTGTATTAACGTGATGAGATGTGACATAAATATATATGCATCCCCTCATATACTTTGCTCAGATGTTTTGGTGTCATGCATGTATTGTTATTGATATTATTATTATTATTAGTGTTGTTGTTGTTTTTATTGTTATAATAACTGAAATCATTGTTTTTCCACACCCCAGATGTTTGGTTTAAAAGACGAGGTTCAGGAACATTATACTGAACACACACACTGAACACACACACTGAACACACACACTGAACACACACTGACCACATCACTGACCACACCTGACTGTAACAAACATGAAGTCATTTCTCATGTCTCACTGACACACAGACACAGTTAATGTCGCTCTGAACGCTGTGATGTTTACATGAAAACAGAGTCTGTCAGTATGTAAATGTTCACGTTAATCTGTGTTTGTTCAGAGAGGCTGAGAGGAGAATGCAGGACTTTTCACACACTGTAAGTGTTTCTGCTTGTTTCCCTGCAAACAACATAAAGTGAAAATAATGATTAGAAATGAAAAGAAATTTCAGTAATCTGTGTTTTGGCTGGGCTGGTACAGTCTCTGTTTCTTCCTGCGCTGAATAATTGTCTGCTATCAGCCGTTTGGTGTCATTAAGAGATCAGGGCTATTAGTGAGTAATCCTGTGAGATACAGAATACATAAACAATACTTAATGACCCGCCAACCATTTCAGGTTGTGAGAATGTTTCCCTAATGTTTCCAGTAAGCAGTTAAAACGTTATGTTGACGTTATGTTAAAAATGTTATTTTATAACATTCCAAATGTCCAGTTTTTGGATGTTATGTTAATATTATTGCTTGTTTGTTTAACGTTTTTAATATGTGCAACTTTGGAATAGCGTTTTTGAGGTAGATGATACATAACATTAAATATGTAAACACGTCTACTAAGATTACTGCGAGAAGGTTAAGAGAACGTTTAAAGGAACGTTAACTAACATTTTTATAGCAGTTAGCTGGGTATATGGAGCACAGATTGTGTGTTGCTGAAATGGACACACAAGTGCATTTGTGGCATGCAGCGTTTTGGCAGCTTCCTGACATTGTAACAAGTACATGTGAAATACGCAGAGATCCAGTGACCAGCATTTCTACTGCAGTAGTTTTTCATATCATCTAGAACCATTAAATACAAACGGTGCACATCCCTTGTAGTTTCAGGTGTACATACCAGGTGTCTGATTGTGTAGGTCTGTTGTGAAGAACTTACAGTGTGTGTTGTGTCTTTTCTAGCCTGTGTGAGACAGAGTTGCCACTGTGTTATGAGCACAGAGATGAATGAGTGTTCAGTTATCAGTGATGTTGTGTGGGTGTTGAGACACATCTAACCTCGGAACTGTTTTAATGGACACCAACTGTGATCGTATGTGAGCACATATTGTTGAAATACATTGTATGCCCCATTAAACAGATTTAAACAAACCCCCAACTTAATTTAGTGACCTGTAACCCATCCCATACCGGACATCTGGTAGGTCACATCTAGTAGCAACTGCATAGCAACACCTTGGCAACCACCCAGCACATTGTGACAAGTGTTGCCCATGTAGAAGTTATTTATTTGGTACTCAAATAGTTTAATATGTTAAACACACTTTTTGTGATTTTATTTAAATATCTATGTTAATACAGTACAGGCCGCAGTTTTAAATGTTTATGATCCGTTCATACGTTGTGTTTTAAAATGGTTTGCAGAGCTCTAGCCGGCTGAGATTCCTGCCGTGTCCACACCTGTTCCGTATGTTGATCCGTTTATCCATACACAAACAAGAGCAGTCCTGTTATTTTCCTGGATTTCAGGTTATTTAGACATAAACACGTTCACAGACCCACCGACCTCCACGTTGCTGAGTTTTGACCATCTGTGATCCTTGGAGAAACTCTTGGGTTCATCCAAAGGGATTTGGACTGGATTTTTTTGAGTTCTTGTAGCAGCAGTTGAGTGTCACAGTTAAATCTCTGCCATGACTTGACTTTGAGGGGCAGTTGTTTATGTGAACCCAGGCCAGCGCTCGATCTCTGAGGTGATATTTTGTCCTGATCTTTATGACGTGGAGTTCTGGAGCTGTAATTGGGTTGTTGGGCTGTGAGGATATGTAGGCAGGGAGCCCTGAGCTCTCTGTGTATCAGACAGATGGCTTTGCTGCACAGGTTGTAGTCTTTTCCTCACAGATATGAAAACAGACCGGATTCATGCGGTTTATTGTTAACCAGTCTGTATGAAGAACAAGGCATTTTGGGCTGCTGTTTAATTGTGCAAATGACAATAGATGCTGTTGCTATGGCAATAGGTGCTGCTGCATCATGGGAAAAGGTGTAGCCAAAGTTTGAGCGGAAGTCAAATATCGTTCCATTATTTTGGAATTGACACTCACTGATTTGATGTTGTTGGGTTTGTTTTATGTCAGCGGGGAACGGCTGTCTAAGGTTTTAAGTCAGTCCTGTTGCCATAGTGATGACTGACCTGTTGTGAGACGAGAGAAGATTTGCACATTGAGGAGCAAAACATGAGTCAGCCGTAATGGACGATATAATGTCATTTCCCAGAGCGCTGCTTTAACAATGCAAGAAAACACAGAGAAAGATTAAAATGCAAATTAAAGTGGAGCTTTACCCAGAAACCTTAAAGCTGCAATCTGTAACTTTCATTCTGGTCTCTGAAATGGGTCACGCTGGAACAGGGATTTAAACCGCATGCCACGGATCTCGCTAATACAAAACAAGTCCAACGGTTAGCATGCACAGGGAGACAGTTTAACAATCCCGGCGTCTGTGTAGCTACAATAGAGGCCAGTGTAATGAGATGAAAGTTAATGCACTTCAAATAAGCTTTAGCTGAAATTTAAATGTCACATGCTGCATCCCATTTACAGATTCTGGGCATTGTAAGCGTGTTAAGTTACCGTTAGAGAGAGTTTACAGCCCGGCTGGTGGATTCACAGGTTCTGAAAATCCTTGTTTGGAAAAAACGGAGCACAATGGATGAGGAATTAAGGAACAACTTTTGTGTACGTTTTATACTTTTTTCTTCATGTTTTGTATGTCAAATGTAATGTTTATTTATAAACGTTGAGTTTGTATAGACTGCTAAACTTCTAAATGTTTTTAAACTGACCACAGGCAGCACGGCTAACAGAGAACATTCTCAGAATGTCGGCTAATGTTCTTTAAAGGTGCTTCACAAAACGTTTCTGCAGTAACACTGGTGATACTTTATTGTTATATATCATATCACAAACATTATTCTTTAGTAGTTAGATAATGTTTTAAAAATGTTAGCGAATTAAAAATGTTTAATTGATGTTTCTATATCAAGCAGGAATGTTACTGTAACGTTTCAAATAACGTTTTGACATTTTTAAGAATAGCATTTTTTAAGTTTTTGTTTCTTAAAGGAAACTGAGAATCCAAAAGTTATTAGTTGTTAATCTAACCTATAATAAACTTAAACCTAAACATGTAGTCATATTCGAACCCTCAGGCAGTCTGTCAGACTCATGTGTTTAAAAAGCAGAAACTGTTTCCTGTAGCAGAAAAAATGTGTTTTTTAAAAACTTGTTGACTCTGTTTCTAGGAATCATGTTTAGATGTATGGCAGAGACACCTGATGTAATCTTTGCTTCTCAGGTTAGGATCCAGATTCACACAGATCAGGACTAAAACTGCAGGGCGGTGGCATGAGATCGTGTTTCCATTAAAACCGGTTTAAAACAGGCAGTGTCCTCATTACATGATGCTGCTGGAGTCTGTGAAGTGCTCAAGTGAAACATGGAAGTTATGTGAGTTAAACACGGTCCTCAGATCTCAGAACTGTGCTTGTGTCCCAGCTTGGGTCTGGCCCGACAGCTACAGAGCGCCCATCTGTCAGAACTCATCTGCTGCTGTTAAACTCAGTCTCAGCCGTTTGTGTTGTGATTCATCTAATTCCTTGTGATCTTTACGTGGATGAAACTTTGGTCCATTTAACAGAAGGAAATGTTTAATGGATTTATCTTTATGCTAGTAATTGTTTACAGTTTCAGCTCAGATGGAACGGCTGCAGAAATGATGCGTCCATGAATGTGTTTCATAACAAATCGAATCATTATGTCGTTCGTTTGTTTTTTAGGACTTGAGCTCCTTCGCAATGCCGTTCCTGGAAGGGGATGCAGAACTTTCCAGCAAGGACAGCGTCCGCAAGGTAATAGCCCAGATTTGCTCAGGGCTGAGCGGAGACCGAAAGGTTCTGAGGTTCTGAACCGAAAGCAAACACTGTTGTCCAAAGCGTAACAGGTTTTTGTGTTTTGACAAAACAATTGGTTTTATTATGCATTTTTTTGATCATTATGTTTCAGTTTGTGACTTTATGTGATCTTGTGCGGTCAAAGCTAGGCTGTTAATGCTTAAAGCTAAGCTGAAGAGGAAATGAATCAGTCGATGGGTCTCAATGTTGTGTTTTGTGTTTCTTCTTCCCAGCTAACAGTTTTAGGTTATAAGAGCGTTTCCATAAAGTAACAAAAACATTGCCAATGAGTACAGTTAACATTCAGTAAATTAGCTAATCTGATGTTAGTAGATGCTTGATTAACCCTTTGCAAGGTCACCACAGAACCGCTGGCGTGCAGAAACGTTGGTGAGAAAATAAAATACATTATTGTCGTTTAAACTTTGAACCATGGGAAAGACTTTTGGATCAGAGCCAAAATAAGGGCAGCATGACTAAAAACTGCCGCATCGGTGTGTTTGTCTCTTATCTCACCTCCAAAACTCACAACCATGAAACTCACTGAAGACTTTTTCCATCAGCGCTAAAATGCAAAAACAATAATAGATTTCTATGACAACAAAGGGACATAGAATAAACTACATTAGCTTTTCTTTTGTTTAGTGTAAAATTCATTTTATCAAAATCTTTGATAGCCAGTTTTAAACTATGCAGACATCAGTTTTGTGGTGAAGGTGGGAAAGAGAGAGAGAGAGAGAGAGAAAGAAAGAAAGAGTTTGTTTATTGTGTGTTCAGGAGTGAGGTACACTGAGGTATTTATGCCACTGTATGTGACTTAACAAAGGGCTCCTGACAAAACAAAGGCATCTGTTTGTGGCTGTCTAAACAGATTTCAGAGGCTTTGTCTGGCTGTGGTGTGAAATTCTCATGTGAATGAACTTTGTTAACATCACAGGGTGTCAGGGTTGTAGCTGAATGTTATGACGTCTGTTCATTCAGCATCTGAGACGTCTGTCCTTCAGGCCACAGTCACGCCGTAATGATAACATCTAGCAATGCCATTGGTTGCCCTTGAAAGCATAACTGTAAAAAAAACGTTTTCAATACGTTATTAAGCGCTACATATGGAACTACATACTATATATAGTATTATGTATAGTATATATTATGTATAGTATAAATCTACTTTAAGTGATATCTTGTGTTTCTGTGATCTCAGGGGGAGCTTAGCTGCCGTTCAGCCAGTCCGACCAAAAGCTTCTTCAGCCGGGTTCCGTTTAGCCGACCCTCCAGCCCCATATCCGCCCCGGCCCGGTTCAGAAACAGCCCTGGATCTCCAAAAACCACCTTCCCCTACCCGTCGAACAACGACGCCTCACCCAAATGTTCCCGACGCCGCAGCTTCACCGGAATGTTCCGTTCCTCCTCCAAAGATTCCACGAATCCCTCCACCTCTCCTGTCAGCATCAAACTCTTCTCTCGCACCAGGAAAGGTAAGAAACGGCTTAACCCGTGTGCGTCGTCCGTTCACTGTTAAACACACAACTGCTAATTCCTCTGGGGGAAGAATGTGACGCTCTTCATCATGATGGAAGCATCTGTGTTTACCGTAAAAGAAAAACAACAACGGAACATTCAAAACAAACTTGTTGTTTGTTTTGTTAGTTGCAAACACATTTGTTAGCTCTGTTTAAAATGTTTTATGGCGCTATAGACACAATTAAATATTTCACAAGGTAACATTGTCTAAATAACAGAATGCATTTATTTGAAATGATAAAAACAACAACAAGCATGAAAACATTTGTTGTGAGAGATTGGTGGTGAATGGCATAATTATCACATTAGCACAGAGTGAGTCAGGCAGCAGAATTCGGTGTTCAGTAAAATCTTTGTCAGAGTGTTTGTTCCTTGTGGTGATTGATTGAGTTGATGAGTTGACAGTAGTTGTTTAGTAGCCGTCTGCTAGTGAAGGTTACTTAGTTTATTGTAAGTTAGTGTTTTGTATCCTAAACTCTATAAACTTATTTTACCCCCAAATATTTCAAATCTGCAGTCTGTAATTGTAGCCTGTCTATCGCTGTCTCTGTTTAAAACATGAAATTGCATGTTACTTTGTTCATTTTTGAAGTTCAAAACAAACCCAGACTGACATTTCAAATGATAAACCATTATTTTAGACATAGCATTGGTGTAAATAACATGTTTGCTCTGTTAAAATGTCGTTCTGAGACACAGATGTTGATGTTGCGTGATGCTTATCAAGAAAAGTGAGGTTGTTTTAATTGAACTGTTTGTTAAATCTTTCAGACGCAGCAAGACATTAAATGACTGTAATTTACAAGCGCATAAAATCAGGGCTGGAGACATAAAGTTTGAGTTGTTGAATTTCGCTATTATCTTTATTTAGTCTCTCACAAGGAAAATAACCGCCAGTCTAAAAATCTTCTTGCTTCTGCACTCGGGAAGTGAATCAATAATTATAAAATTAAGCTTGTCTTGGATGGAGAAGAGAGGCGAGTGAATTATAATGACATAAGAGTGTTTGGTTGAGTTTGGTGGTGTGTGAGAGGGAGTCTGGCTGCTGGCTATCTGTGTGTGGTACCGCGGTGGCGTGGCAGGACACAGAGTACAGGTCACGGGTCCGTGACGACTCAGTGCCGCATCCATCAGATAAACTGAAACGTGTGTATAGTGTGAATTAAATGTGTGTGTGTGTGTGTCCACACACAACATCCTTTATTATAGTTCCTCACACACTTACGTAACAGCACTACAGTGTGTCTGTGAACAAAGCATTAGTTTCTCCAGCTGGCGAAATCTCTCAGTCAGCCGAAACAACAGTATTGATTTATTATTCAGTATAGCTGGATGCCTCTTTGAGATATAGTTACTATATCTATATCTTATACATGTATATAATAATCATATATATATGTACACACATATATGTGCATGTACACATATATTTGTACATGTGTGTGTGTGTTTAATTAGAACACACACACACACACACACAGTGTCTCTGGAAATGTGTCTACATTTAAACAATCTTTTTCATTCGACTGCACTCACGGATTGTCTGGAATTTTGTTTTGATGATTCCCGGTCACTGACTTTATCCCGGCAGCCCCTTTTGGACACGATGATTCCAGACAGGAAATCTGGGAATTAACCTTTCAATAAAATGTGGCTGTAGGAATCATCACCCTTATGGACAAAAGGACCATAAAAAATATCAAATTCAGCACATAATGTCAGATGTGAGGGTATTTCTGTATAGTCACCGTACAGCAGTGTGTTTGGAGAGAGAGGTGTGGTCTGGACGTTTAACTTGCTCTCAGAATGCAGAAACCTTTTTATTAGGTTATGGTAGCTTTCATACAAATGATGCTAACAGAAATAATCCATTATTTCTAAGAATATAGACAGTCTGATATTTAGAATATGATTATGATTCGGTCTGTTTTTAATGATTATGTTTCAGTTTTCAATTGTTAATGATTCAAGCTTTAAAAACAAAAACATTTAAGATCCTTATTGCTGTGTCATCGTCCAAACTGATGGTTTGTGTCATAATGTGAATCTGTGGTTGTACTGCCACCTACTGGTCACAACTCAGATCTGCTCTGGTTTATCTAATCCTTGTTTGGTTTATGTCTTTAGTTATTGAATAATTTTGAGTTCTTAAAAACATATTATAAGTAAATATTCAAGTGGAGTTGATGATACAGATGGAAAATGTGCATGATTCTGTAAAGCGCATTAACAAACGTCATGCGTTACTTATTCATTTCATGTCATTTTCCTGTGTGGCCAGTAGAGGGACACACAAGCCAACATCATGATTATGTTCATGAGAGAGATAAGAGTCGGTGGGTTCGGGTTTGTTTTGACACATGATGTCTCGTCACCGTCTGGAGTTTGACAGACACTGTGATGCTCGCTGGCCGCACGGAGCCTGTTGCCAGGCAACCGCTACATACAGGTTGAAGCGTTTAGGTGACAGTCTGCATCTCAGGCGCATCTCAGGCTGTCAGTTTGTCTGTATTCATCCCTGACAGAGCTTCTCGTGTTTTACCCCATCTATGGGTAGGAAGAGGAACTGCGTGTTATATTAGACGTCATTTTACCGACATTTCTGATAGTGCTGCGTTTTACTTCAGCATGTAATGTAATGCATGTTTGTAGAGTAACCTGCAGTTTTATGTTTCAGACAGTAGAGAGACAAATGTTACAGATTGCAGCTTGTCTATGTAATTTTGTGAAGCAATGAGGTTTAACTTTAATATATATTAAAATAAACTTAAAGTAAATAATGAAATTGAATAGCTGTGTTTAAATTAAAGTATTTCTTTGTGAGTAATTTAAATAGTGACTAGTTTAGTACTGATCATTTATTTAGTGAGCAGTACAGTTTTAAGAGATTTATGATGTCAGATGTATTTTAATGAACACGTTACATCTGTGAGGCCGTTTGCGTTGCTACAGTTACAGTGTTTCTCATCGTACCGTTTTTAGCTTCCTGACGTTTCACCAAACATCTGGATAATGTCTAGATAATGTCATCATGCCAACTCATTCCTGCCTCTCATTCAGACCTTATCTGGGAAAACTGCGTCTCGCCGCCTCTGAAAAACGCTTCCTGTCAAAAGATGCCCAGAGCCTTAATAGGAAGAGTCTGTGTGTGTGTGTGTGTGAGAAATATTTCAACTATTATAATACCATTTTTGATATACAATATATATAATGTTAAAGTTATGTTATACTAACATTAGTGCAGAAGCTTTTTTGAGAACTTTATAGAATGTTTTAAGAACATTCCCTGTTAGTTTGGTAGATGCTTCTCTTAAACAGAAAGGAACTTTTTGGACTCTTGTTAAATGTTTTAGGAACATTTATTGGACCCTTGTTGGCCCTGTTGGGGAGCAGCACTGAAAAATGAGAGGAGATTAATGAAAGCACTAATCTAGTTCTGCTTATGTAAGTGTCTCTTGTTTTGGCTGAGGCCCTGGGTGTGTGACTCTCCCCACTATTAGATGATTAAACTGGTGGACTGGGTTCTCTGAGGGCGGTGATGTGTTTGTAATGTCACAGGAATCGGGGGTGATCAAATGGTGATGTCCATTATTACCCGGGACGTGGATTCATTAGCCAAAGTGATTTAAGTCCTTGAATAGAACAATCACATTTCACCAGCTTCAAAAGGACGAGGGTGTTTTTGGAGGGCTACAGATTTTCTCTGTTCTGATTGGCTGTTAATTTGAGCGTCTGTTCTGAGTGAAGGTTCGTTTACTTTCACAAGAGTATTACATGGTGGAACAGGCTGTGGTACGACACAAGAAGTGGCCATAAATAATTCAGGGACGCCCTCAAATCTTAATGAAGTTGCAGCGCTACAAGTGTTTGACAGTCTAAACGTCTCACGTTACAGTCGGACAGCAGCGGCAACACAACCTCATTATTATAACATGCAGTGTGATTATTAAAATCATTTTGTGAAGAACATTTGAGTGATGGTGCATGTAGGTGTTCTGTGTTTTTTGTTGCACATTGCTGGGTGGTTGCTAGGGTGCTTTTGGTGATATCTAGGTGGTTGCTAGGTTGTGTTGCCAGGTTATGTACAAAATGTATGTTTTTATATTTTTATAAAAATATATTTTTATATATTTTATATAAGTGAGGCACAATAACACTGTTTTAAACAGGAATGTTCTCCTGTGGTGATTAATTAGTTCTGATTTGGCAAGGCATTAAAAAATGTTAAATCCCATTTTATGGTTCACTGATTATTTGTGACCTTATCTTAATGAGCGAATGTTTTGCGTGACTTTAACAGCGTTTGATACGTTTATCTTATAATGTCTTATAATTAAACCATCTTTGGAACACATATAGTTCTATAGATATAGACATAAACACATGCGCTGCATTGAATGTATGGGAAATGATGTAAAGTATGCATGAGTGGGTGGAGTCTGCTTCTATTTAGCCAATCATTAGGGTCGGTTTCGTTTTACAGGTTTCCCTGTTACACGGGCTGTACTAAAGACACACACACACACACACACACACACATTTCCTGCCACACTCATGTACACACAGCTGCACCTGACAGTCTGATCCAGAATCAGCCCTGAATCTAGAACCAGAGCTCCAAAACTGATACAGAGAGAAAGACGAAGAAGTTGAGGACATTTTTATCGCTGTCGTTGGTTCTGTCCGTGTGGAGAACTGTTCCGGTTCCGCTGCTCCACTGTCCTCCTTTTTTATCGGAAGTGAAGCATCTCTCACTCTGAGCACAGATGTAGTTTAAACTACTAGATGTAGTTTTTAGGAAAACTGACTTAAAAAACAGAAATGCATGTTTTTCCGGACACAGAATAACACATCACACCATCCGCAACTTCCCTACATTCCTTCATCACCCATGAAACGCTTCAGCAGCCTCAGAGGAACCAAAAAGCGCAAGAACCAGGAGGGGAGAACAGGAAGACGGCAGTCAGAGCCCCATGGCCTTCTGGGAAACAGTAAGATGGAAGTTACAGTGTTTCTCTGCGTCGTTGTTTACAAATGTTTCTTTTCCAGAAACGTTTTCTTGTTATGCTGGTTGAAAGTCACGTCCTTATCTAAGTGGTTTAAATATATTTCTATAAATGTTTTAATATTTAAAAAGTTCATCAATCGTTGTATTCATTACAGGATGTCCAAAATGCCTGTCACACACTTTATATTAAGAATTTTCAGAAAACATGTTTTGTTAGGATTAATTTTGAAACTTAACAAATCTGTCATGTTTTTGTTACTGGAAACATTCTTAGTATCTAAACTTGTTAACTGGGGAGTTGATGTTGTTTCCTGTTTGCTTTAATCATTGTTAAAAGGCTGATCCTGTAATAATAGGAGCTGTTTATGGAGTCCTGCTGAAAATCCAGTTTCAATGGGACTCATTAAAGTAAAAAAATGATCTTTCGGTGTGTGTGTGTGTGTTTGTGTTTGTGTACACAAACACACACACACCGCCATTAAATGACATCTTAAAGCGATAGTTCACCTGTTCTTGCGTTTCATTTTTCACCATGGTGGGGACTTTCTGTTGAACACTCCAGCAACCTCACAGCAACATGCCAGAACCGTTCAGGCTACCTTAGCAACAGCATAGAAATGCCCTGGCAACCACCCCCAGCCCACTGTAGCGTTGTGATGGCAGGTTTTACATAAAAAATATCAAAATAATAAATATTTGTATTAATATTTTATTTTAACTTGCACTATTATAAAACAACGAGGCTGCTGTTGGACCAGAATTAAAAAATAATGACCCGGTCTATAAATAAACCAGGTTCTGATCTGATGCTAGTCTTTCTTCTTTAAATGAGGTCATTGTGCTAAATATGACACAACGGCTTCACCAGCTACAGTTTACCTCCCAGCATGCACTGTAAGACATCTGCTCTGTTCATTATGCAGTACTGGGCTACAAACACTGAAATAGGCTGTGAGTGTATTTTGCTGTACGGCCCAGTTATTTTCTGTCTGCAGTTCCCTCTGTGTACATACAGGGGGCGCTGGATTTTCATAGTATTCACAGATCTGACGTCTGTAAGATCAGCTTTAAAGAACACACAGTTTGATATTTTATATTACTGTATATTATTTTATGTAGAAACTTCTATGATAACGTTGAGAGAAGGTTTGGAGAACGTTAGCTAATGTTCTGATTATGTTTCCTGTAAGCTAGGAAGGTTTAGGTTGTCTTGCATAACACAATATTGAAGATGTGATGAGTGTGTTATAACAGGCTTGTTTCTGGCAGCGTTTGATGTGATTATATTCCATAATTATATTAAAATGATTTGAATAGTGATATGGGTTCATAAATTGTGTTTCTCGTGGCGCGGTTTAATTCGATAAGCGCTGGTTGTGTGGCCCGCGGGTGAGTTCTGTTCAGCTGAGCCGGGATCTGATTCAATGTTTTATTTAGAGAAACTGTCTCTCCTGTGTGTGTCTGTCTAGCAAAAATGACATCTGATGTTCACATAAAAACACTTTCTGCTGAAGACACCATTGACAGTGTGTGTATTCAACACACACACACACACAAGGAGAGAGAATGTTTGTGGTTCCTTTGCTTTGGAAAAGTGATATTATAATGCATAAGAATCGTGTGTATCTGGTGTGAAGCCACTGAAGAGATGTGAGGGTTCTGATCACATCAAATCCAGAGAAAAACCACATCCTGTGTCCTCCAGCAGTCATGTGATCTGCGGTGCTGATGGTGTATCATCTGCATGGAGATGCAGGGAGATGGTGAAATGTGTTTAATGTGGGAGGGGCTTCAGGTGCTGTGTCGATGACATTATCATGAAGACTTGCTTTTTCAGCTCTGTGTGTTTCTCTCGTTTCTTCCCATCCGTTTTATGAGCTGTGTTTACAGGCCGATGTGAAATGAGCTCTTTCATCATGCTGGTGGAGAGAAGGCCTCAGCAGTCTGCAGTCAGGGGCCCTTATCAATCATTTCTCGAGGCTCAGCTGTAACGGGTTCCTGATCGTTCTTTCACGCTCGATAAACGCTTACCAGTCTTTTAATAAACAGGAGAACACTCATCAATCAGCTGTTGTTGCATCCTCAGCAGAAGATGAGTGGATGGATGGATGGATTATGATAGATAGATAGATAGATAGATAGATAGATAGACAGACAGACAGACAGACAGACAGACAGACAGACAGACAGACAGACAGACAGACAGACAGACAGATATTTTCCTCCACACAACCGGGTCACGTTTAAACAACAGCGAGATGATGCCATTACAAAAATCCAATTAGAAGAGCCACAACCAGGTTGATTTGATAGTTTAACAGCCCACGACCGTGACGCATGTATCCAGAACAGACGGGGCAATTAATGAGGTCTGCAAACACTTCAGGAACTGGACAAAAGTGTCATTTTTGGAACCGTGCCGGTGGTGTAACAGAACAAACACACGCTGCAGCAGAGTTCATCGCTGCAGCACTGAATGCCTGTTCATCCTTCTGGGAACATTTCCTGCGATAGTACAGAGCCCAGCATGAAATCTGCAGCCTGCAATCGCAGATGAAGTGTGAAATGAGGTGATAAAACTCTGTTCTCCGCCCTGCCTGTGGTTGTTGCTTATGGCCCATTCTGTTTCTGCAGGCGAGAATGTACAGTGGATTTTAAATCTTCCTGTGAGAGTAAAAAACAAGATACAGTCAGACTTTTAAAAACTAAATAAATCTTAGAGGAAAAAAGTGAAATTAGGGTTTTTTTTGAGAACCTGAAAGATTAGAAACACAGTTTTCTTTCATTTTGAATAACACGCACCAGTTGTGCACATTAAGACCAGAAACGTGCATCACAAATGTAAACAGTGTCCATTTTGTAATGAATGATTTCATGTTGATTTAAAACTGGGATAACAAAACAAAATGTCTGATGAATGTTTCTCTTGCAGCCTCTGGCGTCTCCTCATCGCCCACCACCCCAACACAACTGACCAAGCAGACCTCGTCTTTTCTTCTGGAAAGCTGTAGAAATGACACGGTACATCGTTCTCTATCGTCCCCCCTTGATTCCAGACAGCAGCAGAGTCCTTCTGTCCCAAAACCGCCGCCCAGTTCCCTCTCGGCACCGATCGCTACCTCACACACGGTGAGAGATCCGACACCGGATTCCATGGGAATGTAAAAACACTGCTGCAGGTAGTTTTAGGGGGAGGGGCTTTTTACAGTAGTGAGCTTTTGATTGGTCAAAAATCTGTGTTGTGCAACATGAGTCATCAATATTTTTGGTCTGTTTCCAGCAATGTGAAAATGAACTTTTAGCAGATATGCTAATGTTTATATACAATGTTTATGTTTTTATATAACTTTTAACAGATATAAGCATTTAAGTTTCCATGAACTCAAATGCTGTTGTTTTTTAAATAGTATATTGCAGTGTTTATTAGAAATGATTTATACGTACACATCATGTTTTGAAATTCATGTTCTCACAAGACAGTATTTGTCTGATGTTTCCGTCTGATGCATTTTGTATGCATCTGTCTGATGCACTCTGTTGATGGGCCTGATTCTTGCAGCTCAACCCACAGTCCGTTTATCATGTTTATTTGTTAGAATCAATACCGCAGTCACCATCTGCAGTTGCTGCTAATGGAAGCAGAGGTCCAAGGCTGTGCTCAGCAGATGTGTTATCACCTACTCATGTTTATCTTCTGCGTTCTGGCCCCACAGTTGTGATCAGAGTTTCCTGCGCTGACCACAGATGTAGTTCCACCACAAAACAAATATTCTTCCATCGTTTTCTCGCCCTCGTGTCTTTCCAAACCTGTATGGCTATTTTTTTCAGTGGAACACAAGAAGATGTTTTAGTGGTTTTGTGTCCATACAGTGTAAGTCCTTTTATTTGGTTACCAACTTTCTTCAAAATATCTTCTGTTGTGCTCCTCAGAAGGTCATGCAAGCCTGGACAGACATGAGGGTGAGTAAATTTTTATTTTTTGGATCTCTTTAAACTATCAAATCCCCCTGAGATAAGTGACCCAAACTGCTTTAGTAACTGCAGAGAGTTTGGTAAAAGAAAGAACACTCCTCTGATGTGTACGTTCTCAATCTCCGGTGATGAAAGGAGAATCAGAAATTGCACTGTAGGATTACAGGGGTCCTATCACTGCAGTGCGATCATTTCTGTTTATCTTTAACAGCCTGTGAAAACCTCTCAGCGATTCTTATCTCGTACCATTGATCCGTTACCGAGCGGGTCTCGCGGTCGATAGCGACGAACAGAATTGCTGTTGGTCACCTTCACTGTTGTGTTAAATACACTTCACATCTCTCAGACTCTCTGTCCATCACATTTTCAACTTCATAAATGTTTTGAATTGTGAGTTTGGTTCTTTCTGAAGCCCGTTATGAGTTTGTTTACATCTGATGTGTGTTAGGCGGATTGTTCTCACGAGGGTTCGAGTTGGACAGCAACGCCCAGTGTTTCATCAGATGGGAATGTGGGCACATTTTTCACTAATTACCCTTCAGACCACATGCCCTGAAACAGGCTAAAGCTTTCGTGTTTATAGAGGCAGATAGATGCCATAGCTCAATAATACAGATGCATGTAAACATTAGGGTACAATAATAATTTATCTGGTGAATATTGAATAGAATAGGAGGGGATTTCCTAATATGGTCAAACGAGACACAAGAGAGGCGGGAACACTTTACTGTAACTCTTCCAAATATGTAAATGTATTTGATTTGTAAAATGCATTATTTAATATTATAAATGATCACGCCTCGTGCACGTACACGCAGCGTATTTTGACAGATGAACTCACGTTGACGTGTGACGTAAAGTCGCTGCAGGTTTGAGCAGCGTGACGTCACGCCGCGTGTGTGTGTGTGTGTGTGTGCGCGTGTGTGTGTGTGT
>JBAJNP010003457.1:0-24620 GCA_036877545.1 Yasuhikotakia modesta
TAAACCATAAATAAACCAGACAGAGACTGAGGTCAATCACAACATTGCACATGAACAATTCAGGGTTTGTTAATGTTGATGATGGAAATGTTCCTACTAGCAGCGGTTTGATGTTTCTGATTATTTATTCAGAAATTCACACTACAGTAGTTACAGTAGTTGCAATGTACGTTTTTGAGTGTAACCAGTTACAGCAATGCAAAAGAAAGTGTTATCTTAATAATATTTTTTATGACTCTTTTTGTTATATTTAATTTAACCTCAATTTTTTTAATCCAGTTCACAGTGGACAGATCTTTACTGTCAACCTTCAACACAAGTAGCTCACACCAGATGATGCTGCTTTCAAATAACCAGATGAGATGTGACAGATGGTTTAATAACTATAAAGCAGGATCTCTGGTCATTTACCTGAAAGCTACAGGAAAACTATACTGGTTAACCATAAATCACAAACATGATAATAAATCTTCACAATGGACTAGCCAGATGGTGGAAGCTGAGTTGGTGGAGAAAGTGGAATGAAGGGTAAAATGAAACAAAGAAAAGGGCGAGAGAATTATAGAAGAGCCCACTCTAATTTAATTACACAAATAGCAGTAACTGAATTTGAAATGAATTATCAAGAGCCATGAAAGTGCCTCTATATGGCATCTGAGGTCACAGCTTTGTAGTGAGATGCTTCACAACAACTGCTTAGCTCATTTGTTCTTCTACTGAAGCTGGAGGCTTAAGAACCTAGAAAGCCTAGTTTTAAACATAGCTAACATTAGTCAATTTCTAAATGACTGGAGGTGACCTATTCATGCACTGGAACTGTCCTTATAACATTTTGTGTTGAGGGTTGAAGCAGGTTGAGGGTTGATAAGCTGAACATGTCTGGTATTAAAAAGCATGTATTTATAACATCAGAAAAAAATCACTACAAAATGTTCATTATTATTAGTTCTCTAATGAACAATAAACTAAATATAGTTTTTATTATTATGAATACAATTTTATTTACATGTTTCAAACAGAAACAGTGACTCTTACCGGTTTTTCTTTTGTAGCGTGTGATGATGCAGTACGACACAATATACAGTACTGCAAACAGGAGGAAACAGACCTAGAAACAGACAGAATGAGATTAAGTGTATTACATAGAACACTGCTGTCTTGTAAATAAGCTCTTCATGCAAACCTAATAAGCAACAATAGGTTGTGAAACGCAAAAGAAATGATTGCTCTTCCCCTTGTTTCAAGCTCCAAAAATGAGGCAAAACACACACAAGAGAAAGACCAAAATTCTATTTTTTTTATTGAACATCTGACCTAGCTGAAAGTATAGTAACAATATATTGAGTCAATTATTTCATTTAAGGGCAAACTATTCCATAATCCAATGTAAGATTTTTGTGCTTATTTTATGACCCGGAATTTCTGTTTGGTTAGGAATTCTATTACAGACGTCTGTTAAATAAAAACTCTTTTATAGTCTTTTATAGAAGCAACAGCCATACAGAATTATAAAGTACAGCTTCATCATAAAATGCTACACCAGCTGTAATGCTAAACAGAGCTGCAGTCATATATATCATGAATCAGCAGAAGGTGTACATGCTATTTTCAGAGTACAGACCAATAGAAGTGTATCTGTAAGAAACATACAGGTCAAGCTTGAATATTATGCCATGCTTGTAGCCTAACCAAACTACAGAATGGTCAAGTGGATAGGCAATAATTATTTATTTTAAATAGAAATAATATACTTAACAACATTTCCTAAAGTGTAGCATGTGTACAGTAAGATATACTGAAAACACAAATTCTTAAACCAATAAGATTTCCAATAATAAAACAGACCCCTTTTGCAAACCAGCTCTTGAATATACTGTAGACATTCATTACTAACCTTATAACTTCAGAAAGGCAAATATACTAACATTAGTTAAGCATATTTAACTTTGAAGTCAAATGATGCCTTTGAACAAATTATGGTAATCTTATTAGGAAAATAAAGCTTTAAGGGTCAAAACTTAAAAAATAAATACATGTAGTGGCTTAACAGCAAGACTAAGTAAACTGATATTGTTGTATTGTTTAACTGATGTAAACAAGTTTAGGTGATTCATACCTAAATTTGGTGATATTAGCTAGTGATATTATTAATGGTGATATTAACTAGTACAGGCCTGTTAGGCCTGATGAATTAATCTGTGATATCTAACCACTTGATAATAATGCAATTCATTTAATTATGACACATGAGCTGGTTTGCTAAAGCAGAAATGAGAGACACATATAGAGTCAGCCAAATTAAAAAGGGCAAACCTGTAATATGTACACAAACAACAGGAAACAAGCTGTTAGTGACTAGTCAACCGACCTGAACAACACACAGAGCACCTGTTTGTCCTTCAGAAGCACGTTTGTCTTTTTCTGTACTTTGGTTCCTTTGACCATTTCAGACGAAGGTTCTTTATGTGCAATAACTGCATATAATAACTGTATTTAACAATTTATTAAGGATGGTTCCACCTGCTCTATTGCTATTAATAATATCTGTCATGAAAACAGCTGCGTAGAAACGACGTAGTGAACATGTAGTGACAAATGTTTTATTTTAGTGACAAATGTTTAATGTAGTGACAAATCACATTATCTTAGTTTAAAGATTATATAAAATGCCAATGTAGCATCAGAAAGGGATCAAGAAACACAATATTTGTATCTAACAAAAAGCTAATGGGCTAACTGGTCCAACAAGTTACAATACTGCATCTACGTCTATCTTTTTTATTTTAGTGAACTCGTTGATTTTTTGGTCGATGATGAATAGGCAAATGTGGTTTATTGTGCTGTAGTCTCGGCTTCTATACTTATACTTATACTTACGATGTATTCGCGCACTTGACTGTGGAAATTCTGCTCTCTGATCGTCACATCGTCGTCTTCCATACTTCATATTGCAAAAACACATTCATTAGCAACGCATATTTGTGGTGAGTCCATTCACTACGAGCAGAAAATGCATCGATGAGATAAACAGCCCGCCCTGAACAACGGCTCGATTGACAGACCTCAGACAGATCTCAGCGCCAGATCAACGACCAAAACATAGTCACAATACATGACGTCATAATTCAGCGACACTCACACGGGATTTAAAGAACCAAGTACATTACGAAACTTGACGCTGTTGCTCTAGTGTGAATAAAGTTTCCTGCCTAATGGCATTTAATTTCGGTGTGCAGCGAAGTGTTTATAAACCAACCTTATAGACACGAGGAGGTTCGTGGCATAGTATGTTCTTTTATGTTATTATTACTATGATTATTATGATGAATTTTAATTGTTAGTAGTGTTTTATTGTTAGTAGTTAGTAAATTGAATAAAATGCTTTGTTTAGAAACAATTCACACAATAAATGCGAAACATATATGCAAAACAATAACCCCAATAGTAATAATATATTTTATATATTTATTACTATACTATAGAGTATATATAGATATATACAAAACAGAAACAAACAACTATATGTAATACTAAGTTCTCCAACACAAAATAGCAAATCCCTTCAATCCATGGGCAAAAACCTTCTGCATATTCATTTAAACAGTTTTTACTCCAGTTCAATAGATGGCGCTAAAGCGACTAAGTGCTGTTTCCAACTGGCAAACGTCTAAAACAGAATCGACTTCAATGGCTGCCTTCAGCTTGTACATGTGCTGCTATTCCAAAGTGTAACCAATTCATTTATGGCATAATTTTAAAAAATCATTCAAAATGAAGGCAAAGATGCAACGCAGAAGCAAAGGAAAAGGTGGAAGAAAAAAGCAAAATGATAAACTTCAAACATTCAAGGATTCCGTCAATAGCTTCGTGAAGAGCAAAGGAGGTTTAGAGGAAAATGAACACGACCAAAGAGCGACATTCATTAAAAGGAAAAGCAGAAAAGAGTTGCGCAAAGAGAAGCGTAAGTTAAAGAAAGCCAAGATGAAATCTCACTACATGAGTCAACCGCTCCCTAACCAAAGCGAGGAGTCTGCTGATACAACCACTGTGGAACAGTCGGACAAAACCCTGGTAGAGGCAACTGGAAATCTTAAAACTGCATCTCAAAGCAAACAGAAGACAAAAGATGACAACTGTCAAAACAAAGGTGTTGCAGAAGAGAAGACTAAACGAAAAGTCCACTTTTCCGAAGATCTACCAAAGCAGAAGAAGAAGTCCGGTGTGGACGAGAGCAGAAAGCGGGCTCTGTTGCAGGCAAATGCTGAGGAGGATAAGGAAATAAAAAAATTAGAGAAACGTCTTGGACTGAATAAAAGAAAAAACAAAAAGAGCCTGCCCCAGTCTTTCACCAACGATGGACTTGATTATATTTTAGGAATTCTTGAGCCTGGTGCATCTGCAACAGGGTTGTATGAGAGCGATGAAGAAATGGACATAGACAAAGCAAAGGATAACTTTGATGAGCTGGAAGAAGAAAGTGAGGGGGAGATGACAGGTGATGAGATAAAAGGTGACAGTGAGGATGAAAATGACACAGATTTAGAGGAAGAAGAGGATGACACACAAATGGAAAATGACATGGAGGATGTAGAGGATAACGCACAAACAGAAGATGAAAATGAGGAAGATGATGAAGGAAATGACATAGATACATTAGAGGACAATGACCATGCCGGGGAGGCTGAACCTGAAGAAAAGGCTCCTGAGAGCAAAGAGCCAGTATGTCTTTCTTAATCAGTGTCTAATGTAATTTATTAATGTCGTTTATTAAGTCTAAACTTACTGAATGTTTACTAGGACCTCCTTACTGAAAGTTCCTCTATTGACTATTTCCAGGTTGCTGTTTTTATGTTGTCTGTACAAAATGTTGTTTAAAGTATTAGTCTAATCTAGGCTTAATGATCTGATGTTCAGTGCTGTTTTATTCTTCTAGAATCGCGATACAGCGCTCAAGTATGTTCCACCTCACTTACGAGAAGTTGTAGACAGCAAACGCAAAGCTGAGCTGGAGAAACTGAAGCGCAGTGTGAAAGGTCTAATAAACAGGTAAGACCTCAGCCTCAATGGAGAGCCTTAATTAGACAGCTGTTTGTTATTGTCTGCTTATTAATTTTGCCCTCCGCTTTACAGGTTAAGTCAGCCCAATATGACATCCATCAGCAGTCAGCTAGAACAACTGTACATGAGCACAAGCAGAAAGGATATGAATGATACTCTCACTGATGTTCTTCTGGCTGCCTGTGTCACGCCTGCTCTCATGCCTGAAAGGTTACTTGCTCTAGAATGCCTCTTTCTCAGTATCTCATTATACTTGTGTTATTACACATTATGTATTTTTTAACATTATATTTTATTGGTCTCATATAGCAATTCTGTACAGTGTGCACCTAGCTTAAAAGCCTTAATGGATTTGTTCATGTTTACTCTTTCTACCAGGCTTCTGATGGAGCACATCCTGCTTGTCAGCATTCTCCACCACACAGTAGGCCTGGAGGTATCTTATCTTCTGAGCACACAGCAGTCCATGATTTTTGTTGTTTGTGCAATCTTTTTCTCATTCTATTTATTGTTTTCTCTGAGGTTGGAGCTCATTTTCTGGAGACTGTTGTTCGGCAGTTTGATAAAACCTACAGTCAGCCTGATGCTACAGAGAAAGAATGTGACAATTTGGTGTGCATCATCGCCCATCTCTACAACTTTAATGTTGTCCATGCTCTCTTGGTCTTTGACATTTTGAAGAAACTGGTAACACGTTTCAGCTGCAAGGATATAGAACTAGTTCTGCTGGTGCTGAAGAACGTTGGATTTGTTCTGAGGAAGGATGATCCGCTAGCTCTTAAAGAGCTAATCTCAGAGGCTCAGAGGAAAGCTAGTGCTGAAGGAGACCGTTTTCAGGACCAAACAAGAGTAAGATTGTAAACCAGATCCTTTTTCTGTCTTTAACAAGCCATTAGTACATTTCTGCCCTTGGAAGAAACTTTCACTACTGAGACCTAAACGTGGCAGTAACTAGAAAATCTGTTTAGAAACACAAGTAGTGTTATGTTTCCACGTCATTATTTAGTCATTTTGGTGTTTCTTATCCAAAGTTACTTACAAATGATTACTCACAAATGAGGTCATGCAATGAAATGATTGCAGTCTGCAAACATCACAGCAATAGGTATCTATAGGTTAGTATGCCATATTAATTTGATAACACCATCACAGTGGTGGATAAAGGTCATATTGATGAGGTCATTTATGAATAATTAATTAGGAAATGTTTCTCGTTTACAAAGTTATCTTTAGAAAATGCAAAGCTTAAACACAATTTAAAGCAGCTTAAATTCTTTTAGCACTCGCTAGGATTATAATATCACAAAATATCACATTAGTAGCACCTACAAAAAACAACCATAAGATCAAAAAATAATTATGACTGCTATTCATTACATGAAATCATGGCAGATGTGTGTTGACTTGCCTGTTAGGTTCGATTTATGCTGGAGACTATGTTGGCGCTGAAGAACAACGACATGCGTAAGATTCCAGGTTATGACCCTGAACCTGTGGAAAAATTAAAGAAACTGCAAAGGACTTTGGTGAGAAAATTATTTGACTTTGTACAATGCTTATGTTATCTATATAGATGGTATTTATAAGGTGCACTTAAAACAAAGAAATATAGAGCTGTTAAATTCACATTATTGATCAGAATGACTTAAAAGTGATTCAACTGCAGTTCCCCCTGTTTAAAAGAAAAGGTTGATTCAAATCTGACATTGTGCATGTATTGTTTTTGTCAAACAAACCACTAGGGGTCAGACTAATTCCACAGATTTTTGTGTGCACCTTAATTCAGTTTCTTCAACAACAAAATGCAGAATGCAACAGTGAATGTTGTCAGTTTCACATGTTTACTGTGTTAAGTGCTGTTTTTGCCTTTGATTCTGTACAGATTCACAGCACTGCTGGCAGCAGTGACGTAAAGTTGAGAGTCTCTCTAGAGAATCTTCTAGAAGCCGATCGTGTTGGCCGCTGGTGGATTGTGGGATCTTCCTGGAGTGGAGCACCTATGATTGATGCCCAAGACAACAAGACAACCACCCAACCCACCAAAGGAGAACAAGTATGAAAAATGTTTGCTTAAAAATGTTTTTTATCAGTATCTGTAAACTCATATATTTATTATTGAAAGTTACAAAAATGTAAAGTATCGCTACCTGTTTTTATATTATAATAATTATAATATAATAAAAGGCATATTTTGGCTTAATGAGGTTTAAGGTTGTCATTTGTGACTGTTTCTCTTTATGGATTTGCAGTACAGTGCAAAACTTTTGGAGCTTGCACGCAAACAAAGAATGAACACAGACATCAGGAGGAACATTTTCTGTGTTCTGATGTCAAGTGAAGACTATCTGGATGCTTTTGAGAAACTTCTAAGGTTTGTTTTTCAAATCTGCCCCTTTCTCGTGAATTGCAGGGTAGTGTTTGCCCTTTGAGATATTACTTCATAATCAAAATAAGCAGTTAGCACATATTTAATGGCTAGTGTTTATTGTATGGAAAATAATAAAGCATTTTTGAAGGGCTTACAAACTTAAAAAAATTTAGTTGTTTAAGATAAATTACACAAGGTTACGCTGTGGTTTCTTAATGTGTATTCTAATCATGCTGTACCAAATATTGATCAGAAACAATTCATGAATCCATTATTTTCTTTCAGGTTAGGGCTGAAGGATCAGCAAGAGCGGGAAATTGTTCATGTTCTCATGGACTGCTGCCTGCAGGAGAAGAACTTCAATAAATTCTATGCCGTTCTGGCAGAGAAATTTTGCTCACATGACCGGCGGTTTCAGGTAGAGTGAACAGCTATGATTCTTAGGCCTTATTGTGATCAAAGCTGTTGTTTTCGATTTCAATGTGTAGCATGTGGACAAAAATAATGCTCCTTAATAGAGACAAAAATAATGCTCCTTAATAGAGACCTATTATAATAGGTATAATATTAATACACCACATTGGAATAATGTCGTTATTTTTAAAAATTTGCTCTGTCATGTAAAGTATGACATGATAACCACATATGAGCTGTGTGAGTCCACAGAGTTTGCTAATATGTATCAATATATATATATATATATATATTAATTCTTCAGAATGTAATGCTTAGTAGATGGTAACTGTTTACTGTATGTGAAATGCATATTGAGACATTTTATCTTTTTTTTTTTTAGATGACCTTTCAGTTCAGTCTATGGGATAAGTTCAAAGACCTGGCAAACCTTCCCAGCTGGTCCTTCAGTAATCTGGTGCAGTTGGTCACACATCTTTTACATAGAAAGTGTCTTTCTCTTTCCATTCTTAAGGTAAAAGGTTCTGTCTCTGTATGAATTGATTACATATACATTAATTAAGGGATTTTTTTTTGTGTATACACGTTGGTTAATGGTTTTATCTTTCACTCTGTTTTATTTTATAAGGCTATTGAATTTGGGGAGCTAGATAAACCCAAAGTCAAATTCCTGAAGCAGATTCTTCTAAAGCTCCTTAAAGAAACTGAGCCAGAGGACTTAGTGAACATATTTGGCAGGTGAGTATTCTTTAAACTGCAAAAATTAATATTATGTTAATGTATAGTAGTCTACAAAACATAAAATATGTAAAATCTAGATCTGAGTTAAAAGAGCAGGTGTTCATTATCTTGAATTCACCCAAGATGTCTTCTGTTGGTTACTAAGTGTGTCAGTATTTGACTGTTTGCCTGCTTTTGTGTGCCAGGATCTCTGGAATTCCCAAGCTGGGAATGCTTCGGGAAGGCCTAAAGCTTTTTATCAGTCACTTTCTACTCCGAAACGCTCATACACAAGAACCAGCTGAGCAAGCCAAGCTCCTAATAGACCGGGCTGAGGTCGCTACCAAGGCCATGGAGGCTCGGGATGCCAAACTTAAGCTGTAGAGCTTTTGCATTGGGATGTAATAATCACATCTGTGCTGTGCAGATGATGCAGTGGACTCAAAAAGCCTTGTAGTGAAAATCACTACGCAGAGCCATATGCAATAAATGTACTTGCTTGTAGACCTTATGACAGATCATCTATTGACAGGTTAATAAATTTTATTTCTGGTGATTGAGAATGAAACAGCCACTGACTGTGGTGTTTTTGTCAATGTTGAATATTGCCTTATTGTCATTTTTAAACATTGTTTTCAAAGTTTTGTATGTTTTAAGTTTTGACATACCAGTCTCTGCCCATTTATGCCAATATTTGTATTTAAGAAAGCATTTTTAAATTAAAAATAGAAAAAAAAACTTTATAAACAATACTGCCATGCTGGATATAGTGTATTAAACTTACTAGACATTTTAAGTGCTTAAGTGCAGTTTTAAGATTTAAAATAGTAAAATGACGATAGAAGTGGCTTTTCATTAAAACATTTATGAGCAGCAAAATCAAATCTGTTTTATTTGTTATCAAATGACAGTTTTAGTTCATATTAAAGAATTACATCCTGGTGAATAACAATAGCCAAAATATTAACTTAGTTCACTAAAGAGCACAAATATGCTCTCAATCAGGAAGACAAATAGGCTTATTGCAGTTGTTTGGAGCAACTGCATATGCAGCAGTCCTCCGGATGTGACTGACTAGCATAGCATAGCAGAGGGTTACCGTTACATTTGATGCCCACGGTTAATTAATTAGCAACATTGCCATTATTGACATCAATCCACAGCATGGAGTGATCAGAGGAATAATTTGTCATCTAGGGTCAGGCAGCGGAAACATCAACCTCTCTCCAGCTGTGGAACAAACTTGTAGCCCCAGTCACTCTCCTCTGTGAGGAACAAAACCAACCCACAGAGCCAAAAAAGCTAATTAAATGTTCCTCTACTGTGCTGCCAGTTGCTTAAATTTAATATTAACTGACATGATGTTGAAAAGCTAAATGTTCATTTATACTGTATTTACTAGGCCTGATCAAACTTTATCACACCTCAGGGTGGGATCAAACAGACTGTATTAATATCCCTACTAATGACCCATCAGTCTGGTGGTTTTTCTCACAGTTTCAGTGCTGGGAAGGGAGGATTACTGGGGTGCTTTTTTGCCCCCTGACAAAGACAACATTGTCACCATATGTGAGGAAAAGTGAGGACCTGCCCACCAAGATACACACAGGTGATTGTAAATGGTATGGGTGTTTTAGTGGCTATTGTCTGCCTTTGTGAGGAACATTAGGAAGGTTGATACTGACCCTGGTTTGAACTGGAAAAAGGAAGCAAAATTGCCTTTGAACTGATAACACCCTAGAGAGAATTTCTCACAGAGAAACCAAGGGAAATATATGAGAAATGTTTATCTTAGAAATCACGACTATTATTGTTGGCTTTCTTTAAATGTTACTTTAAATTATCAAATGACTGTGCCTAAATCTCAGACATGCTATATTTTTTGTCAAATTGCAAGAGCAAAGATTTTACACCCATGTCACATAAGCGCCTTGTTCTTAATGTGTTGACTTTATGTATGTTTTGTCTCACCCTGTTCTGTATGTTTGTTTACCTCTCTGTCCCATGAGTGCGGGATTCTTTCCTGATCATTAGTGGGTGGGAGCGACACTGATAACGTTTAGTTCTTCACTCTTACACAGCTGGGTAAACCTACAGATGGGATAAATTAGCCTTTAAGTCAGTAACTTAACAGTATTTTAATGTATTTTGTGCTTTTAGAATTATTGTTACTAATTTTACAGGTATATCATTGTGTTCTTTGATGGATTAGTCATATGTGCATTTATTTGATCTAATAATTGATTATGGACTTATATTAGAATATACAATATATGATTTTTTTTAAATTGATGTGTCCATTCATAAGTATCAGTGTAAAATGACTAGACATCATATTTTATACAAACATATTTTGGATCGCTGCAGAAACTGTTCATAATTCCAACTGACAATATATTAAAGGATTAGTTTCTTTTTGTTAGTATTTCTATTTAGGGCATGTCAACGCTTTTTTGAGCAATAAAAGGTATGTTGATTGGTAAGAATTAGTTCACTGACATTTAGTTATTTATTCTAAATGTGGGGTGAACTACTACACAAATATAAGGCTCAATAAAAATGCTGAAATTGTCTTACTGTCTGAAACACATGGAACTTTTCAGCTCACATTCATTGTCTAAATAGCGAGTTCTCATGGCCCCAGACTGATAGGATTGGATGGTGATTATATTTAAATGTCCTGTAATTGATTCGAAGAAGCTCCTTGGCAAAGACCAGATGGATCTCTGGGTTTATTACCCAATAAAGCATGTCGTTATTAATAAAGGAGAAAATGCACTTATGCGAAATAGACTTCAATTAGATTGCCCAAAAGACCATTAAAATAGTCTTGAGGTAGACTAATCCAACTCTCTTTCTTTCTTTATCATTTTCATTTAGTGCCCTTAGTAGGTGCACTTTCTCTGTCTCTAGTTATAGAATAATAGTTATAGAATAAAATAGAATATTATTACATAGCTATAGCTATTATAATAAAATACGTTTCTTCTTCTGGTTAAGAATAGTTTATTCACAAAATAAACCGCCAACAACACGAAGTATCTAAAATGTTCGGTTTTAATCATTAAGTTAATTAAAGTTAAACAGCCATATAAAAGTCATGAGTCAGTTGACATCTAAAATAGCATCTCTTGGCCTTTGTCTGTATGATTCGTTTATTGGCTGCCTGCTGCTGTGGTGAGAAATGTTTCGCCATATTCGAGTATGCTTACTCGCGCATTTGCACGGATATGAGAGCTCTATAAACAGCGATTCCCATGACCCGACCAAGCCACTGACAACAGAGACCGCTTCAGATCCAGTCTGCTATTTGTCGAGGTATTTTCCTTCTCAATTTCAAGGAAACAATCGAGTTGAAATCTGGGATCTTCGAGTTAAACGGCGGTAGCATTAGTTGCAACAAAACTTGAAAACACCAGAACCATTAGAAACAAAAATAATTTTATTCACAGCGTTTGAATGATACACATAACCAATAATTTACATGCATTTTAAAAGTAATTTTGTTATAAATACATTGTACAAAAATAAACGGATATGGTTCTAGTCGTAGATGAGTGGCGAAACACCAGGTTTTTAATCCCACTTGGGTTTAGAAAAAACACACAGTGGTTATCGAAGAACATCAACAACTGAGGATAATTATTATTATTGGTATTGATACTTATATATTGCCTGATTTAATGGTATTTTACCACATGCTCTGCAACCACAACATCTACCTTCCGAAAAGGGTCCAGTCAATGAAGAAACAGCTCGTGTGGACGCCCACCTCAGCAACATTGTTCTTAGATTTCCATAATGACTGCAGGATGATAAAACATGCAAATCACAAACTTCACGTCATGAGTCTTTTATTTAAACGAAACGTCTCATGGCTGTGGACTCAAATCACTGGCATTGGTTTGTTCATCCTCGGAAGAACAGTCAGATGAATGCAACATGTAGTTATCTCCTTCTTCGTCGTCACTGTCCCTAAAGTCTCGTATCCTGTTACTTTTCCCGGAGTCTACCTTCTGATACTCTTTCTGCTCCAGTCCATCCATTTTATCCGAGTTTCCTTTACCTTTCTGTTTCTCGGCCTCTTGAGCGGCTTGTTCTTTAGCCTTTTTACTGCGCTTCCATTTCATACGCCTGTTCTGAAACCAGATTTTCACCTGAAATATAACATTTAGCCTATAAATTATTCATTGCAATATTTGCCATTATTCTGCCTTATTACAACTGAAATATGTATGATTTAACAAAAATGTTAGTAAATTGCTCGTAGAAAATGTTACGAAAATGTGAACAAAAATGTTAGTTTTTCTTTTATTATTTAGATTATCGATATGTAAATATTTAATTTGTTTTACAAAATAAGTGCTCATTTAGACAATATCGTACAGGACGTCGGTTTACCTGTGTCTCTGTTAACATTAATGATGTGGCCACTTCAAAACGTTTGGGTCTCGACAGATATTTATTCAGTTTGAACTGATGCTCAAGTTCAAGGAGTTGCTGACTTGTGAACGCCGTTCTTGGTCTTCTGCATTTTCCAAGTAAATTTGACTGCGCCTGGCCTGCAGCATTAAAAAACAGAGAAACACATTTTGACAAAAAACAAATAGCTATATTTTATACACCACTGCAAAATAAATAATCAAATATAATAATAAAACCAGATAATAACAGCATCAATATTATAATCAATATTATGTTTAAAGAGTGGAAATGTGAGATTTCCTTTTTAAGTTTTTGGTCAATGGCATTACAGACCATCAAGGGTATTACAGATGTATTTCATTCTACTGCTGCAGTAAAATGATTATTTATACAACATGTCATTTATAGGCTACAAATCAGATAAAGCCCTTGCAAGAAATGTTAAATGTTCGCATTTTTAAAACCGAATCACACATATCCTCTATGTGCCACGGATTTGTCAGTACATCTGGTAACATTTCCACTCTATCTGGTTTGTTTGGGAGAGGTTTGAGAAAAACTGCAGACGATGAGCGGAACAGAGAGACAGTGTCTGCAGTGTACACAGTTGGCGGGCTGTGGTTTTCACACTCCTCCGTCACTTTCCCCTTGTCCATTATCTGTTCATTTTAGCTTCTCTTTGAAAGAAATAGAGTTCGGTTCCAGAGTGAAACAACTACTGTGCTGACCCGACAAACGCATGTTGTGTATGTTAGCCTGTCAATTTCTTAACAGTTGTAAAGAAATAAAGGTTAAAAGCCAGCAAGCTCAACGCTTGTAAAGTAAATTCAAAGTACAGTAGAATACATTTTAGCATTCATTTAGTCTAGCAAATAAAAGTTTAAAAATATAGTTTACTGTACGATAATAAGAAATTAAGTGATATAAAATGGTAAACACATCGTTACCATATAAAATTGGAAATATATCATATTACATATGATCAATGTCATTAATGATGTTGTGCTTTAAATTTGAAAATTGTCTTTTCAAACGTGACTCACCACTGAAATCTCCCATTTTTGGGAGCATCATTCCCGCAGTTGAGACCCTCAGCCAGTGATCGAGTTGAAAGGAGTTGGCGGTGAGTTTAAGCGGGTCATTAGGGTGATGGTGATGCGACCCGTGCGGATAGGAATAAGAGAGGGCAGGATGCTGACCCAGAGCTGCAGCGGAGTAAGTGTACATTGGATGGCCATAGAGATTATGAGAAGGGATCCCCGTGCTGCTTTGAGGGTGTAGTCCGACCATTCCTGAATGTGGAGAGTTTAAGAAACCCGGTTTGGGAATCAAGCCGCAAGACGATATCCTGGGGGGCGATGGCGTCTCGGTCCGCAGTGCTTCGGAGTTTGTGTTCAGCTCCGGTGCCTGGACGCTATCGGAGGATGATATGGAAGAGGTGGGCAGAGAGGTGACCAGCGCCAGCGGCGAGGTCTGCACTTTTGGTGGGTCAACAGCCAGAAGCGCGTCGATGCGAAAGTTTTTAGACTTCTCCATCTGGCCCACCTCAGAAACAGATCAACGCGTTGTTCGAAACCTAAAAGTCTGTCACGACTGTCACGGTTCCTCTCTTTAAAGTTATGATCTTGGCCAAGGTGCGCAAGCCAGAAGTCCACTTGTCAACTGCTGCTTGAGAGGGTGTGGATTGGATCGTTCACGTCATCCTTGTGAATATCCTATTGGACAGTGATTTCAGTGTGCTTAACAGCAGGAATTCAATATTTCTCGAGAAGGAACATTTTATCGTTTAATTTGTTGAAAAGGTGTTAGGGAAAGAAATGTAACCCACACGAATACACATATAAAGTGTTTATAACATTACTAGGAAACGTATAATTGGCATGTATGTTTTCTAAAAGAAACGCTTAACATATTATTTAATATTAACACGTTTTTCAACGTCCTTCTCACAGACTACATCAATACATTTTAATAGAATCCAATACGGATTTAATAGAATCTATAAGACGAAAAACATAGATGACTTATTGTGGCTATAATTGATACTTGTATGTTCACTCAGATGGGGTTTATGTAGCTAAACTATATAGCTTTCATAAGGGAAGTTATGTAGCTTTAGTTACCCTTGTAAAGATAACTTGTCGGGCATATGCATTCCTGCGCCAAACTTTGGTTTAGACAAGTTTTGATGAAACTTGTCTAAACTTGTCTTTGAGATTTGTAATTTTGTTTTTAAATTGAAAATCATTATAAACCATATATCAGACTTTATATTTTTTATTTATCATGAGCAAAAGACATAGCTTGTAAATGGAAACAAAGTACATCAAAGTGGGCTTCGTGACAAAATAACAGACGTGCTTATTTTTTTCCTGCAGCATCTTGCTGTCTTTAAATCCAAATTGTACCACGTTTTGCCTACAGGCAACTGGAGGCACACGAAAGGCTAGGGATACGGAAGGTCTAGTTTTCTTGGTCTTTTCCCCTATAAGCCTATTTAAGCTAATGGAGAAGGAGGTCAGAGAGAGAATTATTGACACTCTGTTGCCCTTAACCTGTCTACCAATAAAGCGGATTAGTTTTCTTCAATTCATCAGCTAACCGCTCTCTGGAGACTGGTCGCAGGCGTTTATTTGCTCAGGGGAAATCAACAAGTCACGGGCCTGTTTTGCTTAGAAGATGCAACTCACCGGGTGCCCGCGGGATACAGTAACCGACTTTGAAACAGTAATAGAGTAGAATCACAACCCAGCGTGCGATCCGTAACGACTGCAGGTAACGTATTGTAGTAAAAACTGTACGTAATGCATTTAATATAATTACAAAACTAGTGCAATAAGTATATTTTAAACAGCTCCACAAAAAATTAGACTTTGCGTTTGCAATTTAATAGGCTGTTTACCTGCTTAAAGGTAATGTACTTGTGTAAGGCTATTTTATTCGGATGATATCTTTTGGGAAAAAAATATTTGAAGAGATTTATAGAACCTCTTTCAGGTTTAGCATGTTTTGATCTTTCTCCTGATGGCGCAACAATTTGAAGAAATTGACGGAATTCCCCTGTTATCTTAGTTTTACACATTCTCCTTAAACTTTAAATGCACTGCACATTAGATGGGCGCTTTGTCCGCTTCCCAGTTTTAATTTCATTAAGGGATCGCATGAATATTTCTATTACAGCAGAAATGAATTATGAAGCCGTGGACCTGCAGCGATCAGCGAGATTTATGGCTCTTTTTCATCACATCAGGGGAGAGTAAAATTATTATTGCACCCTGTGAGAGCAGAGGCTGAAACCAGAGACTCTTCTCAAAGCTGTTCATTTGCTCGGTAATTACTTTCACAATTAAGTGGAATACATTTCACAATGACAAATCGAAATAGTTTATATATTAATTATCCTTGGTAAATGTGTTCATTATGAAAAGCCAATTTAATGGGACCTACAGTGTCTCTTTTATTGCAATAAATATTTTCGATCATAAATGGCTTAAATGGGCACTGTTGAAATTATATAGCACTGCTTTTAAACACATTTGTGACTCATAATGTTTTTATCAGTTTAATTTGTAGAGGACGATTTACGAAATAAATGATCCCAGTAAAACACTGAATGATGTTTTAGGATGATCACTGAATGATGTTAAGGGAAGTGGGGTTTCAAAGCATAAGGTGCGTGAGTTCTGCATTTATTTATTTATGACTATTTATAAGATTTAAACATGAAGATAAGTTCTTATAAACGCTCTCCATATACTATACTAAACCCCCTTTGCTTTCGAATGAAGATTTTCATCTATTTGTCTTGATAAGCCTGGCATTATCTCTTAAGTGAATCACTGGACCAAACAAACTTGTAGACGAGCCTGAAAGCCAGGTGTCCGAACACACTGGGAGAGTACACTAATGTGATGAATGTACATACACAATTCAGTTAGGGGTGTAATTTAAAATGTGCTTTAAACGAGATGACCCGCGCGTCCCCTCTCTCCTTGACACAAGTCGGTGATTGACGATGTCACCACATGTCAGGCTAATTCAAATGAATTATTTTCATACCTGTCATAAGCAGAGCAGAGCCTTCGCTGTTTATTTAAGCACGTGTCCTAGAAAATGACTAAGTAACAAATATTTCATAAGCAATGTCTCTTGACATTTAATCAACATTTACATAACTGGTAAACGGGTGATTTATAAAAAGCAACTGGCTTTAAAAACACACGAACCAGCACAGTAATGCAAACATGTTGCACAAAACAAAAAAAAGCTTGTTTTGAAAGAAAAAGAAGATATTCATATTCTTTTACACATATGTGTGTGTGTTTGTGTATATTCAATATCTTAACCGTAAGCGCAAATAATCATAAACAATAAGGGGAAAATAATTGCCAATATATAAATATGACAAGATACGTTAGATAAGATAAGATGTTGCATGCTTAAAGCCCATTGGCCATATTTCTGAGATTGATTTAGTATTCTAAGTTAGGGATGCGGTTAATAGATTGTTTCACGTAACTGTGAAACAGAGATTATTGTATTGTATTCACATTCAGAAAAGTATGTTTGCCCACCACAGATACATTGTAGGTGTGTACACAAACAGAATGGTCAGGGTCAACTGAAATCATGTTTTGGTCAATGTTAAACATTTTATGATAATGCTATGCAAAATATAAAGGTGCATTTGGTGCATTTCTTATTATGATTATTACTATTCATATTATTAAAACATTTCCTAAATGTATGAAAAAGCAATACCTTGCAGCACACATTGTTAAGCTTATATGTTTTTAAAGAGGAAATTAGATGCATATTATATTTCCCTTATAAATGCTATTAGCATAGGATTTGTTTTGTAAAAATGATTTTGCAATATATTTGTACAACTGTATGCTTTTGGAAAATCATTCAGTTATACAAATATATGGCAAAATCATTTTTACAATGATTAGTTAAACACTTTAAAATATAAAAATAGATTGATATTTTCATTTTTGTGATGTTAAAGACAGAACTATAGGCCACTATTGATATTTACAATCACAATTTGTATCACAGCGGAGAAGGATAGGTGCAGTGTCTGAAATTGTATCCTTTCGAACTAAGAATATGTTTCCTGAGAGAATTCTTGAACAATTTAGTGATTAAGCACTCTCAACAAAGAGTTATGGAGACACATAACTCATGGAGTTGACATAAATGTGTGACCCGTTTTTAACATCTTTCAAAATTAGAGACCTTTAGAGATGATGAGACCTTCATTTTGTGTTCTGAAGCAGCTCCAGGAGACTTGCTGTAGTGGCTCGTTATCCCCTTTTCAGGAAGAATATGATCAATCAATAACTCATAAATCCTTCTACAACATATATGAGAAACTGAGTGGTTTCCAGATTTCGCCTGTGCTGTCTAGATGCCAAGCAATGGTATTTAAAGAGATTGAATGTATTTGTTTTATAAGACAGTTCAAACATAATGTTTTGTTACTTTAGTTGTTTTCTTTGTGGATAACTGTACATTATAAAGTAAATGTGTGTGATATAAAATCACATACAGAAACTTTTTTTGTCCTAAAGATTATGGTAAACATTTTTTAAAACATAACTTTTTACATTTTATAAGTATACATATTTTTAAACTGTGGTAACTGCAATAAATTTTGCAAAACACACAGTGATTCACAGTGTAAATAATAATGCATAACGTTTAAGTAAATCTTTTCAGTGTATAATTCCAGTTCAGTTTCCAAGAGAGAAATCCTGCAACTGGTTTCCTTTTAATGCTGGGATTCATCCAGGAAGTAATTGCGACATTTTGCAAGTTATTGACCTTGTTTCTAACGAATCGCTTGGCAGTAAGTGCTGTGATATCCAATCAGATTTCACCGTGATAGTGAGTGGGCGGGATATTTCTGTTGCGCTTGTCCAGGAAAGCTGGAGCAACGATTTCGGTTTTGTTTTCTTTGATATCCAGTTGCTGAACTCTGTCGTTCTGCTGGTCGTTCAGTAAGACCAGGTAAACAATTTACATGATATTTGTTAGTATAACATATTTGTACAAAAAGCCGTAAAATCTCAATGAAATAACTAGGTGACTCTAGAGAAGACTAGAGCGACATATGACTGAAGTTCAGCTGTAGCAACAGAGTACAGAGCGCACGATTTATGATGTTTTAATAACACTGTCTCGCTAAGTGATGACAGGCCCCAAATAACATCTATGTATACGTGTAAATCAATGGTATATTTGCAACTATTAAGGCTAAAAACAGTGGACTTGCTGCTGAGTCATTAGCTAGCTAGTCAAAGAACATTTAGCCATGAGGCTAACGGAGAAGTTCAGTGGATGTGACTAAAGAAAAGCACCTATATGCTCTGTACTGTCTACAACGCGAGTTGTCTTTCAAAGCTGTTAAACACACGTTCATACATTCTGATGATCTTGTGGTATTACCTCTCTGCGGGTTAGCAAGCTAACTAGCCTGGTTTGCGGCATAATGCATACAATGGTCTCTTATGAAACATTTCAACTATAACATGTTACGCTGAATAACAGGCCCCCTTGCAACGCTTAGTTGTGTTGCTCGGCAGGACAGAATTGTTATACACTAACTCGTGTTATATTTCGTGTTATAACTCTTTTTAACTCGTTATGAACAATCGCAAGTTAGTTTAATGTAATTATGCACAAGAGGTGCATTAAAATTTCATTTTGATTATTTTGGCAAGAGGCAGATATGTTACTGCTATTATAACAATCTTTGTTTCCTCTCACTAAAATCTCACTAAAGCCTACAGGTTTACATTTACCTGCTTAAAATGTCTAATATTAGATTCATTTTTTCTTTTTCCTGCAGTCACACAAAGCACTTTGTTGCTCTGCACACAGAGTAATTGCATTTACTGCCTTTGATGGAAAAAGTGTAACAATGTTCAGTTTTGAGGGAGATTTCAGGAGAACACCCAAGGTGTCCCTTGGGGGTGCCAGCAGAAAAGTAAGTTTGGGATATGCCCAAAATTATGAAAATAAATTACTTGATGACTTTAATCAATTGAAATAAAAAATGTTTGTAAAATTCTGTCCTGTTTTCTACAAAATGTTTTTATTCCATTCACCACAACATCTGACATTCAATATTTTATCTACCATGAGTTTAACCTGACCTTTAGCTGCTATTTTTAAACCTATGAAGATACTTTCCTTGAATACAATTTGGCAAGGTTTATAAATTGTTGAACTGCCATGTTGATTCCTGGTCTGTTGTATATCTTACATATACTTTCAGGAGGAAAAGGCATCACTTCTTCATCGAACACAAGAAGAAAGAAGAAAAAGGGAGGTAAGCACTGGACATGATGCCCCTTAAAGCTGTTTACATCTGTTGTGTTATATGTGTTGTAAAATACGCAGATACAGTCACTGTTTAAAGAATTAAGCCCCATTTATATTTATATATGGACACTTTATTACATTAAATGGAATAAAATAGGCTGAAAATCTGAATATTTACATGCCTTTTAAGGTCATGGTAAGTTGTGCAAGTTGTGTTACTAAGTTGTTGTCGGCTGTTACTAATGTAACCCCTAGAATTAGAATTGTTTGAGAGCAAGTGTTACTAAACACACAGTATGACTTGTGTACTTACACTTACCTACGCTTACTATGTAGCCAGATTATCCATGTTAGACTATCCCTGAAAGAAGAACAAATGTCATGATAATGTGAATTGTGCAGCTGTGAAAAAATTATATACAACTTGACTCATCTTTGCATTTTTCACAGGATGAAAGAAAAAGACTAAAAAATGCAATCATCATCCAGTCTTACATAAGGGGGTACCAAGACAGGAAACAGCAAGTATGTAAACACATTTCACAAGCCTGTTCTCATAATCTCCTGTGATAAACAAACTGTGTTATTTTTACATTTTGAAATGTAAATTAGAAAATGTCTGATTTTCTAAAATTAGAAATTTAAATGTCTTATGCTTGTTTGTTGTTTGTTGTTTGTTTGTAGTATGCCATTCAAAGGGACCATTTTGACCACTGTGTGTGTCAGTGCCAGTCAGGCTCCGGTCCTCAACTTGCAGACAGCAGGACTCTTGGCCAACTAGTTCGCCAACTTCTCTTTTTTTACAGACTGAGTGAAGACACACGCAGAATGGTGATTACAAATACATTCTACCGGATAACCAGACTATTTACTATATATAACCACATATAAATTTACTATATAAGACTGTATATAATCACAAAGGCACACATTTAAGGCTTACTGAACTTTGGACTGGATTGATTTAAAGGTATTTTGTACAATTGGACCTGATTGTTTTAGATTGTGTTTACTTCACAAAAGTTTAAAAATGTCTGGCTTTTGGACCTTTTTATGTGTTTTAAAGGTCATCATTTTGTTAAAATATTTTAGTTGGCATAATAGGCATTGTTTAATAAAAAAATCATTCATGTACATTTAAGCATGGTTTCTAAATTATATTGCATGAATGTCATAACTTATAGATCTGGATGTGTCAGAGTTTGATAAAGCACAATGCACAGTTCCTCAAGCTGCTGTCGGGGCCAGAAAGACAGAGTTGTCTGTTTCAGATCAAAAGGATACTGGGACACTGTTGCAGGTACAAAACTAGTTGTTCCTAAAATACTGCCATGTGCAATATCATCCCTGGTTGTTAAGCATGTTCTCTGTCTGTCTTAGGCTGCTAGAAGCATGTAAAGATGACAGTCTGAATGTGGCGGTGCCCATGCGTATGCTAGAGGTCTTCTCCTCTGAAAGAACATACCTGCCCTTTCTGCAAGACGCAAGCTCTGCCACTGCACTTATTGAGCAAATTTTGCACTATATGGTACAGAAAGGTAAAAGTTTTTGCCTTTGTCATTGTGTTACAAAGAGGCAATGGATGTCTATATTACTTTAAATACAGTTCATTTCATTCTGCTTTTGTGCTTATCATCTTTTAATAATATCTTCTATATCTGCTTTTCTCTTTTGTAGGATACTATCGTTCACTGTATGTTTTAGTGAATCACAAGCTGCCATCAAGTCTGGAGTACAGTGATGCCCCCTCTATTCCACTGTCACACACACTGCTAGAACATACAGTCAAGCCTCTGCACTTTACATACAGCTCCTGCCCTCCAGATGCCAGGTACACACTGAACTAAATCAATCTTGTTCACATTATTTGTAGCCTTTAGTGTGCACACTATGAGGAGCTATTTTAAGCCCTTAGAGGAATGTCTTTGTTATAGTGTCTGTGGTGTATGTTCCCCTCACCCATAAAAGATTGCCCACTAAGCTCTTATTGGAGACCCTTCACTTTTTCCTATAAGGGGACCCATGAGCAGTAATTACCTCACTGCTGTGTTTACAGTGAGTCGTAAAATCCAGGCAGAGCCATTGACTCAACATGTAATGTTTACTCACCATTTGCCCTTCATTCTAACACTTTAAGAGAGAAACACTGCTGTTTTCTTTTCTTTTCTGTCTGGAGAACGACAAGAGCGCGAGAGAAGAAGCTTGTGCATACAGCTATATATTTGTCCTTTCTCTTTATCTCTCTCTCTCTCTCTCTCTCTCTCTCACACACACACACATTTACACAGACACAGAGGCGCATACCCAGACAAACCAACCGGATATTGTTTCCATCTGTACTAATTCCATCTATATCCCCAGCGCCCATATTTAAATAATATGACCACCATTTTTTTCCTAAATTCTATTTTTATTGTAAAAATGTTGTGTATTTTTTTTTATTATGCATAAGAACAATTTTATTCCAGGTCTAAAAACAAAATAACATTGAGACAGCAAATTACCTTTGGTATCTCAAAATTTAGAAATACCAAGTTCTATTAAATTGTGTCACATGAAACGTTGATATACAAACTTTAGATAGTAGAGTATTAAAGGGACATTTTACATTAGTCTCAACTTTGTTTTTTTTCATTTAACAGGCAACTCGTGTTTTCAGCCTTCACTGAGGAGTTCATCTCAGCGCCTTTCACTGAACAGATCTATAATTTCTTCATGCCAGCTCTGGCAGACTCCAGACTTGCTTTTCCTTTCCAGGACTTCCTCTGGTCACTTCAGGCCACCGTAGCCTCCTCTTCCCAGGCTCAAGCTCAGGCTCCCTGGCTCTTTTACTTTGTACTATCAGTTGGAGAAACAGGACTGGGTAAGTGCAGTATGTGCAGGAGGATTTAAACTACACTGTAAGTTTTTATGGTTAAGTTTTATATGACTCATTTAGAAGATACTGTAGATAGAAGTGTTTCTGTAGCTCAACTGGGAGATCATTGCGTTAGCAGAACAAAGGTTGTGGGTTCGATGCCAGGGAACAAAAGTACTGATAAGAAAAAAGTATATTCGGATTTTGCTTTGAATAAAAGTGCCTGCTAAATGAATGTGTAATGTAAATGTAGGAATAAGTGTGTTTACATGGTTTGACATGGTTTACAGTGGTTTGAATCCTTTTTTGTAAGCATATATTGTGTTTGTGTAGGTTCACTATCAGAGGAAGGGTTGCTTTTGTACTTAAATGCTCTTCAGACTTTGTTGCCGTTGTTGCCAGTGACTGAAAGCAACAGTAGAGCTGACATCAGCAGTGATTCAGAAGACGAGGAAGAAATGAACATGCAGCCTCCTGCTGCCCAGGTATACCCCCACCCCAACTAACTCTACATCTGGGCAAAATATTTGTAGTATTTTATATAATAATGAAGAGTAAAGTATTTATATAATTCTGTTTCTCCCCCAAAGCATGGTAGGTGGATATCTGTGCATCACATAACAGAGGAGTGTGTGCAGAAGTTGGACACCAAGCAGCAGACAAACGCTCTGCTAACATTAGTGTGGAGAGATTCTGCAAGTGAAGATATCTTTACCATGATGGCCTCTATCTGTCATACATTGATGGTGCAACATCGTATGATGGTACCCAGAGTCAGGTCAGAACACACACACACACACACACACACACACACAGGAACACAGAACCCATCCTGAAAATGCATCAACTACACGGTTTCTGTAATGCAGCATTATTGGGCCCAGATTCACTGAACAGTTCTGTCCTACTCTCTTATTGCTAGGATAGGTAGATGTTCTGCACCACTCTAATCAATATAAAGACAGAGATTAAAGCCAGAGCTTTAGATGCCATTGGATTGGAATGGGATGTGCTTTATATGAGAATAAAACTCCTGAAAAAACATCAAACTGTCTTCCTGTGGGCAGGTTGTTTCTTTTTTTATCTTTCCTTTTCGTTTTTTTACACTAGCATTGCTAATGAAGCAGTCAGCTGATTAGGTCTAATTTTACTGTTTTTATTGACAGGGTAGGACTTTTTGGTTGACTAGACATGCAGAGTTTTGGTTGCTGTCAATCAGTAATTAGTGTAATGAGCTTTGAAAAACTGAGGCGGCAGGGAAATGAGGAACAAGTACTAGTTTGAAGAGTTTAAAGTTGCAGTCTGTAACTTTTGCCTCTTTCTGTACAGGTCCTTTTCAGAAGATTAGCATATTGTGATAAAGTTCATTATTTTCTGTAATATACTGATAAACGTTAGACTTTCATATATTTTAGATTCATTACACACAACTGAAGTAGTTCAAGC